>VZRX01015391.1:0-15620 GCA_013398075.1 Notiomystis cincta | reverse complement strand
TTTTTTTTTGGCATGAAAATCTAAATGTCTGTGGACACTTTGTTCCTGGTGCATCTTCTGAAGACAAATTCCTCGATGTTCTGTTCTGCACCAGATTATAGGAATGGTCTCATATATGGGACAGCTGAGTGCCACCATTGTCCTGATCATTATTCTGTCTGGGAGGGATCCGAATGAAGACACAAAGGAAAAGCCAATTTAAGCACCTCAGAACTTGGGAAAAACAAAAGGGGGGAATTTCACCCCAAAAGAATAGGCTAATTCTTGCTGCTCTAAGGCAAAGGCATCCGGTGAGAAGCAGAAGATATACAGTTGATAATGAAACTATTTGGCTATTCCCATGGACACCTTTAAGTCCTTTAGCAGCTGCAGCACCCAGTAAAGCTTCCCAGGCCCTATATGGGGGACAGAATAACTGGATTTTTTGTTTTAATTGATGATTTGTTTCAACAGCCAACTGTCTATCTTGTCCATGCCTACTGCTATCTGTAAGAAAAAGGGTTTCATGTTGTGCTTTTTAAATGTTTTCTTTCTCAGTTAGGAAGATGGTGAAACAAAAAGGAATAATCATTAGGTGGGGTAATTTTTTATTAGGTGGGGCTTTTTTATTTTGGCAGAAAAACAGTTTTCTCCAAAAGCATGTACACTTATAGGAAAATGATTTCATTTTTACTGAGAAATCTTTGGGCTTGAGGTTTTTTTTTAAATTTAAATTATATTCACGTTAATAATGCAAATTTTAGAGACTTCTATCTCCCCTTAGTGGACAAATCTTTCCTTGCTTTGAGAAACAACACAAACAGAGGGACTTTGGTTTTCCCATGTGAGCATTGCATAATTGCAAAGAGGTTTGTTTTCCTGTTTGGTCCTTCTGGAAAGGAACTTCTATTATCAGCCATCCTACATGAACAATGATATAAGCAAATACTGAGGAAGTTCTGGTTCAATTCATCCTGTCTCAATGGGATAAGAAAAATGACGTTGACACTTCTCAGCCAACACACACGAATACAGAAGGCAATGTACTCCATTCTGTTCCAGAGTGTGGAAACCAGACTGAAATATGGGCAGGCAGATGCAAATTTTAAAAGACTAAGATTCATTCTCATCTATGGCATTTTCCATAGATTGTTTTGTTAAAACCTAATGCACCAAGTTCCTCCCCTTTTAGAGTATTATGATCTACAAATTCAGATACAAAATTTAACCTGTTTCCTAACTTTACATCCTTGGGTTTTATTTGGACACCTCTAAAATCTATAATCTCCAGGGCATCCTGGGATCTTGGTGAAATGAGCAGACCTCACTCTGAACTGTTTGTTGAGCTATCCTGGCTGCCCACGTTGTACTCAGAGCACTGAGTCACACACTATCATAGGTCCTGGAGAAAAGAGCAACAAGAGAACTTGAACCCATGACCACAGGAGTCCATGCAGCACCTCAGAGAGGTTCAATTCTCCTTTGTCCCAGCATTTTACCTCAGCAGGTCAGAATTCACAGAGCACATACCAGATTTCCAGCTTTTGCCCCTGTTTATCCACAGAGCTTAACATTTCTTCTCCCTGATTCTGATTTTTACTGAACAGAGAAATATGTGATATTTTCACAGAATCTCTATATTTTTCAATACATCTTTATAAACATTTCATATGTATAAAGCACACAGTTACTGAGCTACCCATCCAGCATTTGAATTTCAGTCTTTGTTGAGCTAGAAGATCTCGTGCTGGATGCTTAAGCAATGGTTCCCTGCTCTTGTCTGACTTAGCTCCCTCCCATATCTCCTTTTATCAATGAGTGGTGCAGGACAGCTGCTGTGATTCATGTCTTGTCATTATTCACATACACAACAGCCCTGAGCCAATAGGAGTTAGGAAACACCACAGACTAAAAATGTAGACTTTGCTTCTCATCACTCTGAAACACATGGTAAAAACACTGGGAAAAAATAAATAAGGGGAAATTCAAGCCAAAGAGAACAACATTTCTCTTCTAAGTGACATTTCTACTTACCCTCAGATGAGTGCTGGCAGCATTTGGGAGCTGCTTTGCATCCACAGCAGCTCCTTGCCACTGGCAGTTACTACTTCACAGATTTTCTGGGGCATTTTTGTAGATTACACTGCTTTAGCCCCAGGGCTAAAGAAGAAAACCACTGCTCTTTTTCTTAGGAAATATTTACTAATTTATTTGCTCCTACCTCCTGTTCCCACTTCCATTAGTCATGTAGATCTAGTTGCAGATTGTGGATGGGGGAAAGCTGATAAATACAGCACAAGGAAATCAGGCACCTCACAGGGCTTTCAGCAGTAATCCCTCTTGTCCTAGATGCTGACACCTACTACAGTGATCTGACCTCTTCTAACCTTCAGTCACCTCAACAGCTCAAAGTAAACCTCACCTCTCCACTTTGTGCTCTACTAATCTCTGTGTTAGGATGTGAAGCAGAATGAGGGTCACAAGTTTTATTTTAGCAAGTGAACCTTAATGTTAAGGTGCCTTAGCATCCTTAGTGCCTTAGCTTAGTAAAATACAGTTTATTTTCAGTATCAGGAGTAGCATTCGTGGTGTAAGAACACATGAAACAGACCTGGATAAAAAACCAGACAGCTGAAATAGCTTATATGTAACCTCCACTCCCCCTAGCAAAAGAGGCAGTTGGTAGGGCAAGAGATCATTCAGTATGAAGTTGTATTTGGGATCCAGTTTCATATAAGAATTAAATCTCTAAGATGAAGACAGCACAAAGGATGCTCAAACATAATATAGCCACTGAACATCACCAGAACAAAAAGTCAATGAGCACAGCTTGGACCCAAGAATCAGAAATTTTATTTCCCAAATATTATTATAAAGAATAAAAAATAGTTTATTTGCTCTCTTTGTCTATGTGTATAGAAACAATCTTTCTTCAGAACAGTGTGAGATCTTGTACAGAAAATCAATAACATTGTCAGTCTTGCTTTAAAGTTTTTCACATATAAAGTATTGTGTATGTTTATATGAGTTCCTAGTCTTCATTGTTTAAAAATAAATAAATATGAATATTTAAATTATCCAAAGTGGGTGTCACTTATTGGAAGCTAAGCAGGAAATTAAATGGGTGAAAAGAGAAAGACAAAAATAACAGGAGACCCCTTTAAAGTTTGCAAGTACTTGTTAGAGATCTTTTAAAATTAGTTAATAAAATTACTCCAACTCCAGGTAACCCATGCAAATCAAGGCCTTCTGGAGCACTGAATAAACTCAAAAGGTGGAATAAGGTACCACACCTATCAAGAAAGAAATGGGATTTTCCAAAGGAAAGTATTAAACATAAGTACTGAGTTCATAGGTCTAGTGAGAATTCCTGAAAGGAAGAGTTCTTTCAGTGTTTCAATTATATATGTTACCTGCAGGAATTAAAAATCTGTGGAGTGAGTATTAAGAATAAATTAAGAAAGTGAAGTTGTTTTGATTCTCACCTTGAAAATGTTGCTGTTTTCAAGTTAAAAACAAAATAATGGAAGAAATTCCAGTGCTTTTTTTTTTTTTTTTTTAAACAGGCAGCACATTCTACCAGTTTTCATTGAAATTTTCTTCATATTTTCATTTGTTCTGGAATTCATCCCCCTTGCACAAGAGTCAGCACAAGGATCAGAGACATTCAATGTTACGGTGACAGAGATGCTTGGGGTCCAGCTGGGGGCAATATTTGCCACAGACATTCAAGCAAGCACCCCTTGTCCTAGATCAGAACTCCAAGGTATATTACATCACAGCTAAGTGCTAGAAACAGAACTCCTAAATCTCATCCTGGAAGGGAATCTCTCTAGGTCTGTAATGGCTGCTTCTGTGTTGATTGGCCATGATTCCAGTTTGAACTCCTGGTGTAGACAAATGCAAATTACAGGGTTTTTTTTCTGCCTATTGCCATTGTTAAAGTAATACAATGGCCCAAAAATCTTGCCCTTTATTATACAAACATGCTGCTGAAGAATGCTAGAAGTAGTTCAACTTCTGATGTAGGAAAAGCAGAGTATATGACTATGGAAGCCAGAGGGCCTATTGAATAATGTCTCCTGGATAGGACTTTTCGCTGCATTTTTTTCTTCTCCTGCTGCCCATGAGAATCTGGAACATATGCAGATCTTTGGTCCTCTATGGCAAAGGATTCAGGCTGCAATTTTTGTTAATGAAAATGGGCCAACTGGATAACAGAAATCAAGTTAGCTAGTAACTAAAAGCACATGGTTCATCCACATGCCTGTGACTCAGAGGACCCTCTACCCCACGTGAAAATTACTTATATTTGTCAAGCTGCTGAGTTTGGAGCACAGGGAAGCCTGACAGAAGTCTACCTATGATGGCCAGCATATTTAGTCTCTTGAAGTTCTGTATAATTTTAAAAGTGTTGTCATGTACTCATCAGAAGTTTCTAACATGGCCAACTTTTGTTTTGATATCTTTGAGCCTGGTCATGAGCTACTGAGAGCCCTTTCCTGTTTGTGCTGGTGGGCAGGATACCAATCTGTCTTTTCTCACTTGCTGTTCCTTCTAGACCACACTAACAAATTTAGATGCTTCCCCTTAGCACATCAGCTAAAGGCAGAAGTTTTATGAGAACAAAAACAGAAGAAGAACACTGGGGTAATTTTCTGTAACTGGAATGGAAGCAGACTGCTGGACTTGACACAATATTTTCTGCAGCACAGTGTACAAGGACTCCGCACCAGGCTGTCATTGTTTATACAACAAAACAAGAATGCCTAAAAAGTCACTGAGCCCATGGGAGTTTTCCCCTGGCTTTGAGTCAGACAGCTTGAGATCACAAGTTTTGCTGCTGATGCAAAGTAGTCTGTGCTGTGTTTCTCACTTCCCTTAAGCCTAGTAATTACTAGGTCTTAAACATAACCCATCAGAGTCACCAGATCCACTAAGTCCCCAGGGTTCTGTTGGCTTCCTCTGAATTACTCCACATTCAAGCCCATGCCTTTAAAACTGTTGGCACTTTTTGATTTATTTTAGGGTTGCAAGGACCCCATCCCCCTCTATAAATATTCTGATTCCTGCTGTTGTTTCTTTTGCTCCACAGTTTCCTCATAAGCACAACCATAAAACTACATTTAGTTCAGCCTTCACAGCATCCATTTCCCACTTCACACATATGTCAAAAGATACAGAACTGAACTTGCCAGTGATTTATAACCATGAAATTCAAGGTTTTTCTTTAGCTGCAGCCCCGGCCTGGCTGAGCATTAGGATTGTATCCGTGTGTGTATATTCAGTGCATTCAAGCCAGTAACTCCTTGGATGGTCCAGAAACTCCCCAGCTATTTATCTGCCTGGAAGAGATAAGGGCCTGGTCTCAGACAATAGATCAGCCTAAAAATTGAAGCCTGCACCACCTTCAGAAATGTTCAACTGACTGATACAGGAGTTCACTAGGTGGAAATGTTGGGCAAATCAGGACATGAGCCAGTAGGTCCTGCTGTGTTACTGCAAGCCTTGTGCTTTAATGTACTGATAAACAGCGTTTATCACGAAGATTCCTAGGCAATTCCTGCTATGTGATTGATCAGAGTGCATAGACAGTTAATTATAAATAGTCAGCAGAAGTATGACTGTTTCTTGGATAGTTAGGATATTTAGGAGATGTTTTTATGTAGTTTAGATAATCTACAGGAAGCAATTATGTATGATTTGGACCATGACCAGATGGGTTATGATAAATGAGCAGAAAGGTGATTTTTTGAAAGTCACCTCATCAAGCTGAAGACATCATTGCAAGGATGCTTGCAGCTGAGACTCCTTTTGACACCAAACTATGATGAATTATTTTGTCCAAAAGATCTAATTCCCTGTGCAAGCATTATTGTTTGATAGGAACTTTTCTGTACCAGGATAAAAGTCTTCAGGTGTCTACAAGTGCACGGAAACTGGTCTGGTTTTGTCACCTTTGTCAGAAAATATTCTTTTCCTATACTTAATGAGTTAAATTTCCTGATTTAGGATTAAAAAATTAATATTCGGTTATTCAGTTTCAGCATAGTAGCCCACCAGAGGCCATTGGGATTCTTAATCATATAATAACATTATTTTAAATGGCCAGAGACCAAGTTTTGTGGCAAAAATTGATTTGTCCAATCCTTTGAGTTCAGTTCCCCTTGCCAATACGCCCCATCAGTTTCCATTAAAAACTGATGCTCCTTTCATCANTAGCAAGAATATTTAAAAGTGGCTTCAGCTGTTTTCCTAAAGTCTACAAGTAATCAAGTAATCCATTGCTGCCATCTCTTTGCTTAAGCAATATTACATGGGTCAAAGACCAGACTGTAGTCTGCAACAAGTCTTCCTGATACATTTAATGGCCCCTGTGGGAAATGTATAACCATGACATTAATAATGCTCAACAAACAGATTTTCCCCCAAAATGCAGCTTTTCAGCAGAATCATGACATAAATTCACAGTGAAACAGAGCAATATTCAGAAAGCAGAATGTGGGAAAAGATAAGAAATAGTTATATGTCCTGCTGCATAATTTCAGAGCACAAAGGCATCTCTGGAAACCAATACACATTACAGGACATTGTTACATATCCTTCAGTACTATGTAGATGAATGAAAATGTAAAATCTGGAAAACTGCATACATTCTGTTCTACTCTCTGGCCTGCCTAAACAAATTTGTTCTCCATAGTTTGCACGATCTTACTTCCATGATCAATACATGGCTTTTTATAACCTTTGAGATTTATAGCAGAGTAGAAAATATTCCTAGGAAAATTCTTTAAAAGTGTACTGAGAAGAATTATGTGAGCAGGACAAGCCAACAAGTAATGTACCTGATTTTCTTTAGATTTTGGAAAGTTGGCAGTGTTCAGCACCCCAATTCAGTTCCAGTTACAGAAAAGGTCTCTATGGTATATTTTAGTCTAAAAATAAGAGTTTTTGTTGAAGTGAAAGTTTTCTAAAAAGTGCTATAAAATAAGCTGAAAAGCCTCAGGATTGATTAATCCAAAGAAAGAAATGTGCATCTCATCTTTCTGTTATACCTACACACACCACAGAGTAAAGAATGCTTCACACAAACGAGAGGCTGGAGAGAAAAAACAATGTAAGTGACACTTTATAAGGAGTAAATGTAATGGAAATAGACTTTAGGCAACCAAGACCCTTTGTTTTGCTTCTGGAAATAAAGTTAAAAACCTCCAGAACTGTAACATGGAAAACTGATGTCTGTTGGACCTCCAGAGAGCTTTGATTTTAACAAAGCAGTTCCATTTCTTGATGAGTTCACCACAAGATAGGTCTAATCCAATTCTGATGTAATTCAGTCGAAGTTCATGGAATAATTCATTTGTACCTTTCTCTCCTCTGTTCCTTTCTCACTTTGTCTGCATTTCCCTTTCTCCCTCTCTTCACCCAGCCTCAGTTATCTCTCTAGGTATAGCTCTGCACAGCACTCACTGCTTTGCCATCCCCTCCCAAGTGTGATTCTCCCCCTTTCACACTCAGTTCTGTCTCTTAGTGCGACTTATTTCTTGATCAGAATTTTATAACATCCCACTGTTAAACATGTTAACAAGTCCAAGAAAGATGAATGTTTTGAAAAGGCATGAAATTTCAAGGTATGAGATAAACATGTCCAGCTTTAACCAGCAGCCAAGAAAGTGATTCTGCTACCAGCTGTGGTCATTTTCATGCCTACATTGGGCAGTGTTATCATTAAGGCTGGAGCTGTAGGAAAGGAGGCTCATGTTCAAAGCAGCTTGTGCCTGAATTGTTTGTGCTTACATCTCTTCAAGTAGCTGGCAAACCACAAAACGAACCCGTAAGTTCTCTGAATGAGTGACAGGATAGAATGAATGAGATCTAAATACTGTAACTAAATGAGCATGAGCTCCTGCTAACTCAGACTAGAGTGAAATAGTTTACCAGTGGTATAAGCTTAAAAAAACTACTGAAAATCTCTTATTGTGTTTGTCCTCCTAGTCTTCTGCCTGCTATAGAAGACATGTCAAATTCCTTTGGTGTTTCCTCATGTTGGAATGACTTTTGCCCTCTGACTGGTGGACCCACCCATCACTATCCCTTCTTGCCATGATGCTGAATGTGTGCACACTGCGCCAAATCCATTTCCCTCAGCTAATGATGCACCACACTTGCTTCCAGCTATCAACTGGGGGGACAGTAACCTGATGAGACTAAAATCTTTTTGAGCATATGATATTAAGATTGAAGGCCCAGGTATGACCAAATGGATTTGTGATTTCAATGGCTAAAGCTTAAAGGCCTCACTAGCTCACAGAGAATGAACTGATAATAATTTCAAACTTTTACTGGTTAATTACATTGCAAATATGTTACTGAGTTGCTAAAGAGGAAGAGAAATAAAGTAAAAAATGCATACTAGCATATGATAAATACAGTAAACTTTTTTCCTTATTCAAGCTTTATAGAATGGAAACTAACAACATACAAACTATGAAAGTAAATATAATTAGTTAAAATTAATAAAAAATCTTCTGGAACTGTCAATGATTTTGTGAGGGAAAAAAACTCATAAAGGAAAAAGTACTTTTGTAGAAATCAAAAATCATTAGTTGAAAGATTTAGCAAATATTTTGTACTTTAAAAAAGGACTTCCTAAAGACTTCAAATTGACACCTTTGAAAGTGGATGTAGATGATTTAGGAAATCAAACACTTAAATTAGACACACAGAGTGTGTGTGCAATTAAATATTTACGTAACATTTAACAGATTCGCATAATCCTCTCTACTTGAATCGAGATGCTTGGCAAATAATATCAAACCAAACAAACACGTTAACAAAATCCTCCTCTGTTTAACCAGTTTCTTTTTATGCCAAATCTATTTCCCAACTTTTCAAAAGCATGTCTTACTATATGAGACACCAGTAATCTCTAACAAGCTCTACAGTAATTCTTGCTGATCAAAGATATGTATAATTTATAGTCTGAAAGTGCTCTGGCTAAGATTTGTTACTGTAACACAGATACTGTCTCCAAGACAGTGAATTTGAAACATCTGTGTAATATCTGTGTGGTATGTAGAAATTCATGCTCATTGAGATAACTTATCTCAAGGTAAGGAGGAAAGGGGAAATGGTGAAAATTCTAACAGGATGGGTGGCTGGTGCCACAAAATATTGGTGCAATATAATAACTTGGACTTGGTCAGAAAGATAAGGCAAGAAAAGGGATGTAGTCAACAAAGGACACAAAAGGTAGTAACACCCTATGCAGCAAAAAGCTGAAAAGAGTCAGTCTGCTACTCAGTAGGAATATCAGGTGATACTGAAACTGGTCAAGTGTTTTATGCCTTCACCTCTCAGTCCTCACCAAGTTATTGTGCAGGGATCTCTCAGGCAGCAAACACCTTTTGCAGTACTGGCAAAGAGGTGGCTAAACAGGGAGAAGAAATGTCAGAACATATTTAAGAAAGTTAGGAGCTGGCTAGGTCCAGTGTAGTTCATAAAAGGAGGCTTTAAAAAATGGGTCACATAAACCCCAAGCTGCTACCATTTATCTTTGAACCCAAAGAGGATAGTAAAACTTTTCTTTAAAAAGTGAGAAGTGAAGGAACAAAGGACTAACAGCCAGCTGCTTCAGCACGAAATTTCAGAAAAATGGCAAAAGACAAGGAATTATATAGCCACCAAGGTCAACTTGTTAAGAATAACTCAAGTTTTTTAGATAAAAATTTAACAAAGTTTGTGGGTAGGTAATATGCAAAAGGGGACAACTGTCTTAGCTGATATCCCCAAAAGCTGGTAAGAGAAGAATATGTCTGGCCCAAACTTTGGTAGTACTAATAGTTTCATTCATGATGCTGGACTACACACAGTACATTTGTGGACTGTCATAGAATGGTTTGAGTTGGAAGGGACATTAAAGATCACCCAGTTTCAAACCCCCTGCCATGGGCAGGGGCACTTCCATTAGACCAGGTGGCTCAGAGTCCCATCCAACCTGGCCTTGAATATTTCCAGGGAGGAGGCATCTGCAACTTCTTTGGGCAATCTGTGCCAGTGCCTTGCTATCCTCACAGTTAAGAATTCTTCCTAATATATAATCCAAATCTACCCTCTTTCAGTCTGAATCCATTCTCCCCTGTCCTGTCACTACATGCCTTTGTAAAAAGTCTCTCTCCATCTTTCCTATAGACTCCCTTAAGGTTATGGAAAGCTGTAATTAGGTCACACCAAAGCTTTCATACACATTGTAATCAGCTCTTCACATATTCAAGCATACTGAGAGACAGAATTCAAAATTACCTTGTCAAGTGAAATATGTGTTGTGAAAAAGCTAGTGTTTAACTCCAAACACCAAAAGCAAAGTCCTGCAATGGATAGGATAATCAGTTGCACAACTATAGAGAACTCCTCATGAGTCTGTGAACAGGGAAATGCTTCACATGTTTAAAATATGAAGTCTTTCCACATGTGTCAGTGATGTTAAGGTCCCAAATGGTGTACACTTCCTTTCTTGGAGCACAAAAACTCTTAAAAGAATCGACACAAATCATCAGCATTCTAGAAAATAAAGCCTTTGAGATAAGATCTGAAACAGCAGTGAGGATAAATTCAATTAAAAAAAATCAGAAAGGAGAGGAAATCGAGTCCTAAAATAAAGAAATATATCTAAAAATACAAAAAGCCAGAAAAAATGAAGCAAAGGAATTTGGAATGAACATTAGTAGAAGTGATCTAGCAATTAGAGAATGAACGAACGAACGAACGAACGAACGAACGAATGAATGAATGAATGAATGAATGAATGAATGAATGAATGAATGAACTAGGGCAGATTATCCATGTGACACTGTGCCATTTTCCAGACATCTGTCAGAAATAACAGAAGGGCTAATCTGGCCCCCTGGATATGTGTGGCACAGTGAGGAGGAATAGATGAGGGAACATTTTAAATCTCTTTCCAACACTTGCTTTCTATAAGTAATTGAATCTATTGCTCAAAACCTTAAAAAATGGTCTTCAAAAAGTGAGATGTAGTATAGTAAAAATTTGGTGGTTTTTCCTTGAAGTGAACAAATTCAGCAGAATAATCCAAAATCTGGAGACTGGAAATGTCTGTCTGGGAACCTCACAGCACTTGTCATCACTGTTTGACAACTCAACTATTCTGATGCTGTCTGCAAGGAGAAAGGGGGTTTAAATGCGGGAACAACTATTCTAGATGCTGAAATTTAGCTGCTACCCTTTTATCTAAAGGCAGAAGCTATTAATGCAAGGGAGTTAAGGTGTACCAATAGCTGTTCACAGCATATAAGAAATAAACACACTTTTCACCAAATTGTGTAAGGCAAATTCACTAGCTTCCTTTATATCATTCTGATCATTAAAAGTAACTTGAGACCTCAATTATGAATTTTATTACTCATTCACTATCCAGATTAATGAAGTGAAGTCTGCCAACTTTAAACATTTTTACTTACAGAAAGGGGGGTAGAGTAAATAACTGACCTTCAGTCCTTCAATGTGGTGAGCACCTGTTGAATGTTTTTGATTCCAGCTTGAGGCTGGCAAAGTGACACTGTTCAGATTTTTAAGTTCTGGAGACTTCAAAGGTAAAAAGCTTGCTGTTGTTGGCCTTTATGGCTTTTCTGCATGTCAAAAAATTCTCCTACCATCTTTTCCATCACTTTTGCTCAGCCACAGACAAAGCACCAAGGGATTATGCATAGGAGAGCAACAAACAGTTCATGCTGTTGGCTTCTCCAAGGCTACATCTATTATCCAATTCCCAAAGAGTATTAAAACCCAAGGAAAAAGAAGAAGAAATAAATAAATGAAAATTGTGAGGAAAGTAGTGGATGAAATTATGAGCCCTGTTGCCTGCATTTAAGAACTCAGTATTCTGGAGTGCCAGCTGTTAAATTTTTGTTTGGAGTATAAACAGTATATTTGTTAGTAAAAACTGTCATTCTGGTTAACACACTATTTTGCTGAGACAACTAATGGAGCTCAAGGGTGTGTTAAGAATTAATGTAATCAATATAATTTCAAGAATAAATAAGTAAGTGAATATTTGCTTCTGTCCATTACTTTTCTTTATGGTCTACCGTATTTTTCACTTATAAAATGATTTCTCTGTTTGTCATTGTGCTTAGGAATTGTTAGAGCTTGTAAGCATTTGAGCACAGACAGGTGATCATGGTTTCACTGAAGACCAAATGATCACTAATTATGTTTTTTAAATGGCAATTGTGCATAAAATATTTCTTCCTCACATGCCTTTGAATTTCAGTTTTCTGTGACAACATGATTTCTATCTAGGTGGAGACTATTTGGCACATCCAAAGTAAATCAAGAAAAAATAAATAGTTCAGTAGATGAACAACTCTGACTTGATCAGACGTGAATGTTGGAAAATATCTTCTGTGTCTGGGCATGTGAGGTCTATAAACGTACTTCAAAGAATGCTGCTCTTGAATCTTACGCTGGGGATAATTTCATCTCTCAATCACACTTTAAGTATTTGTAGAAGTCACCTGTTTCTTCTGAGCAACTTCAGAGATGGAATAAAAAATATATTGTCAAATCTAGATTTTGGTTATTGTTTCAGGTATGGATCATGGAAGTGTCACCAGTTTGTATATGCTGGGAGGGCATCCCAGCTCCTTCAGTAACAGCCTTTTTCTGTCAGTCACTTGGGTGTAGCTCTAGGAAGAGTTAAGCAGATGAAGCTATGACAGCATTGAGCCTCCACATTTCCATCAGAATAACAGATAAGAATTTTCCCATTGAAATTTTTGCTATATTAGTTGGTTTTCAGGCAGGGAGAAGAAAATGAAAGGAAAAAAAATGCTATGAACATGAAAAATTTCTGATTTCTTGCCAAATTTCACCATCTCTTTTTTCACACATAGTAGTCTATCCATTGATTTGAGTTTTCCACACTTGATCTTTAGTGTTGGAAGTTCAAGACTGGCTCTTTACTAGGAGGTGAAAATTGTAGATGCCAATGGTGTGAATACCTTTTACAGATGTTCCAGTTTAAAAAAACCTTATATTAATTTTCTTCCCTCCATCAAAGAGAGGCAACCAGAACAATATAGTGCAAAGAGATACATAGAAAGAAATTGCATACAATTTTAAATTATGCAAAAAGAATGTGTATATTTGTGAGGATAATGACCCACTTCAAAACAAAGCAGTCAGAACTGTGATTTGTGCTAATGTGTGCACAGTGACTTTTCTTGTCTAAATTTTTAACCCAAAATTAAAAGAGACATGCTACTTACAGACCTGTGGTTGTTGTGCAAACATAATTTACGTGTTGCCATCAGGAATTATTTTTATATGAATAAATATCTGTCTTTGTGTTTGACTGAAACTTCCTTTCTAGAGATATCAGGAATACAGAAACTTTACTAGTGTGTGGTTACACGTACAAATGACCTAGCCCAAGGCTTATACAGGGCTTTGGAATGAATCTGAGTGGCTTTGGAAAGTCCCTCAGTAAATTGACTTTAACAGTCACTACCATGCTCTCCCTTGATGAACATATCTTCTCTCAACAAATTCTAAAGAAAATTACTTAATCTCTTTAGAATAACGACTGGTAAAATAAATTCAGAATCTGACTGTTCACAAATAAGACTTCTTGGGAAAAAACTTGATCATGCCAGTTGATTGTTAAGAAATTTAGCAGAATTTTGTAGTACTTAGGTTTAAAAACAGCTTGTTTTCAATTTTATATTTTGTGAATGTAGTTGCCATTTTTCCAAATAATTTTATGTGAATACAGCTTTCAAAACACGTGTGCCTACCTAACCTGAAACTTGCAATCTGAAAACAGTCTTGATTGTGAAGTCTCAAAAGTATTTCTAATTCTTCCAAAGCTACAGGAATGAAATGTAAAATACATCAGCCTAATATTTTATTTTGCCAAAATTAAACAGATGTCGAGTCTCAACAGTCCAATTTCTGTTTAAATTTAGAAGTCATATTTTTCACAAGTTTTGTGTTTGGCAACGAAGATTTTTTTTTCCTGATGTTTACTGTTTGAAAAAATTAAATTCCTCATCAAAAGACCAGAGAGACAAATTTGCATCATCTCCCTTTTAATCTCAGAATAACTTGATTTAATCTTTTTCCTGATATTCTTTGAGTCTGAGTGGGGTCTGCATGAGATTCCGTGGCCTCTAAGGGAGGATGGAAATATCCTTGCTGCTTTGAACGGTAGACCAAGCTGCACTTTCAGACCAGCCATCAGACTCTGTTTAGGCAGAATTAGTTCAAATCAGACCAGGTGGGCAGAAGAACTTTGTGGTGATCTCTCATACCTTGTTTCCTTCCTGGTTTATGCAAGGAGATTAAATGAGCTTGGCCTGCTTAGATAAATGAGAAAAGATAATAGGTTCTTCCTGCAGACTCACAGGGGAGTAAACACCAGAATGGATAGGCAGTGTTGGAGCTACTGGGCAACGTTAACACAGCACCAGGTGGGTATGAACTGGCCACCTATTTTGGCGGGAGATTAGGAACTTGAAAGTTTCATTTCAATATCCCTACTTTTTTCATGGAAGAACTGACTAAAAAGCTTCCTAATGAACAGGTACAGCAACATCTTTCTGGTACAAGGGTCAAGAAATCTAACCAGTTTCAATATAAAAATAACACATATTTGAAGGGATATTTTTCCTCTGTCTATGGTCATAGGAGTGACTAGATCTGATCATCTTTCCCATCCTTTCCAGCCTCATTTCCTACTTTATTTCCATGGTAGTAAAAATAAAGCTGTCAAAGAAAAAGAGCAGCATAATCAGGTACACTTCTTCTTTGGGAAAAATCAATGCATTCAGCTCACTTTAATGTTAATTATTCAAATCTTACATTACAGAGAAATGAAATTTATTTGTTCAGCTCTTTCTTTTCATCCCTTTTTAAACAATTTATTAGTGGCTCTTTGAAGTGATATGGCATTTAGTAGTTTTATTTGATACTATTCCACAATTTTCTGGACCGATATTTCATGATGGAAGACACAAAGTGTTGCCTTCTCCTTGATGTTGTAGTTTTTCCTTCAGTAGACTCCTTTCAGTTTTAAGGATGATAATGCACACAGAATAATTACTTGCCTATGATATAGTATGTGTTTTCAAGTTTCAACAACCAAGAGGTCAAAGTCAAACATTTTAATTAACTTTGGAGGGACAGAGTTGTCTTATTTTTAATTGGAGAGATTTGGAAAGAAGTCTTCTTTCTTTAAATGCTTTCTCCAAACTACAGCTTAAATTAATACAAACCAAAACTCACAGATTGATAGGAGAGTGTAATGAGAAATGAAAGTTGACACTGTAAGTAACAGAATAAGTCCATCTATGCGCAAATCAAACTTTCCTGTGGAAAAGGCTTGTGGCCGTGAAAAAAGGAAAGGATATAAAGTAAATTTTGTACTGTTCATCTTTCTCTTAGCAAAATCTTGATGATTTCATCAAAAGGCATGTTTTAAGGCATAATAAAATGCCAGAACCACAATATATGTGATAAAATGACTAGAAGGAGACATTAACCTGTATTGTCAATTTAATTTAATTTACCAAGCTCAACATATCAGCTCTGTTTTATTGTAATTAGAAAAAAAAAAAAAA
>VZRX01015390.1:183031-284726 GCA_013398075.1 Notiomystis cincta | reverse complement strand
CCGGGGATGATGCCGGGGATGATGCCGGGGATGGGGCCCGGGGATGATGCCGGGGATGATGCCGGGGATGATGCCGGGGATGCCGCCCGTGTGCGCCGCCTGCCAGGGCAGGACGCGCCCGTTACCCCACCGCGATCCCGCGGCCTTGTGTTTAACGGCGAGAAAGTGTCAAATAACAGGCAAACTGAGTTTTCCCTCTCGGATAGGACTGGGTGACCTTCTCCCTTGCAGAACTGAATACATAATCAGCAGAGCGTCTGGTATCTCTTCCCCCCCGTATGCCACCGGGGCCCTGCTAGATAAGAGCCCTCAGCTGTCATGTTCTGCTGTAAAAAAGCAGCCTCCTGCTATTCAGGTACTGAGCAATATTGATGGGTGTCAATCAGTCTCCAGACTGCAGCGTGGCTAAGGGAGATTGTGCTTTTTCATTCACGTGCACGTGGGAAGACGAAAGCTGCCAGTACTCTGGAAAAATTCATCTGTGCTTTACACAGTCTGGGTTTCACAGAGTATCACATCAAAATTCCACTCTGATTTGATTTTTACTGATGTTAAACTAAGTAGCTTTTAAAAAGCTGTCCCTCTAAATATATCAATATATAGACCAAGATGAAAAGACACAGGATTGTGGCTATGCTCTTGAAAGTACAAGGACAAAGCAATTCCTCTGTGAGGAGTCACCCACAATTTGTAATCAATGACACAGTATGTCACATTCACTGCTTCATTCCAAGTATTCCTAAGGAAACACAAAGATTTTTCATCTAAGAAAATTTTATCAAGGCAGAGGACATTCAGCAGTCTAAGTAAGCTAATTTAAGCAATGAAGGACAAATAATTCCTCGTTTCTAAGCTATAATGAGAAGCTTAGAGCTTCTGCCATGGTACAGTATATTCAGAAATTGAAATTTATAAGCAGAGTATATTAAGAATCAATGCATACATGGTCACCAACACTTATGTAAAGACAGCAAAACACTACAGATTTAAGTAGCACCTTAGCCAGAAACTGCTCTCCCCTCAAAAAAAAAAAAAAAGGGGGCCGAGGTGTGATACAGTTCTCTTTGTGGAGAACATGGAAATTACAGGAATGTTTAACTCAAACCTATTTAAATTCCTCTCCATACTTATTATTGAGTTACTAGAAGTATGCTTTGAAAAATTCAAATGTATGTTCAGATTGAAATACAGTTTATTTTGCAGGAATCTAAATATTTCATTCTGCACTAAGAAAATCAAATACTGCTGAAACACAGTTTTGAAAAAAATATGTCTCTGCTATTTAACCACTTATTCCAACTTGAAAGAGGAGTTTTCCACCAAACCTCAGCTCTATCTGGATTCTCTTTAGCCCAGCTTTAATAAAAACACTTGGAAGTGTGACAAAAATTAAACATACCCTGCCTTGTGATAGTTGTAACTCACACAGAACTATTTGAGAGTGTAAATAGATGCTTTTTTTAGTTACAGGGAGATGAATCAAAATAGACAAAAAACTTCCTCAAAATTCAGTCTCCCACTTCTGCTGCATTTTTCAACGTTTCCAAAACCTTTTCCCACGGTTGGAATAGGTCAAAATTGTTATCTTCAATTACTTGATGTGCCTAAAATTGTGATATAGCAAAGCAATTAGGTGTGACTAAAGAGAGAGCCCCATTAGTGAAGCCAGCAGCGCCAGTGGGGGCGGGAGCGACGTCTGGAGCTGAGCTCCAGTCCTTGCCACAGCCCCAATTATGGTGCCAGCTCACCACTGAGCAGGGCTCTACCTCAGCCTTCAGGGACAGCCTCATTACTTGGAATGAGCAAAGTTAATTGGCTTGTGCTTCCACTTGCACAAAATGAAGGTTTTGAAAAGGTCTGTTTTGCACATTACAGCAGAGTCAAGGTCTTTCAAAGGTTTTTGAGTGTGCAGATGAAAGGACAGACAGAAGGAAAACCCAGGCTGAGAAAGGGGTCTCAGGGTTTGAGGTTGGGCTGTCTCTGACTCAGACAGCTTTCCTCAAACAGAGGCTCTCTGCATCATCCTCCAATTTTCTATCAATTTGGCAGAGATCTATCTGGTTTTCACCAGAAATCCCATCCTTGAACACAGAGGCCTCTTTGAATCTAAACTTTCAGAACATATCTATGCTCCCACGAGAAACTAAAAACCTCCCAATCAACCTTTTAATGTGAGGAAGGCTGCAAGAACCACAGCAGAAGTGGACAGTGAGGCAGTAAATTAACTGAGGATGGTGTGGACTCCCTCAAGTGATATGTGGCACTGCCATAAATCAGCACAAGCTGATTTAAGGAACATTAAACATTAGGATGAATCCTGGACTAAGTATAGCACCTGTGGTTTACACACAGCTGGTGCCTCAAATGACAGAAGACCAAACAATAACATCACTATTTCTATGGGGAATAAAGAACAAAATAATACAGGTTTCAAAAGCCCAGAAACTTTGTCCAAGACCATTAGAGTGTTTAATTAAATACAGTCATGAAATGGCACTTACTTGTGTTTAAAAAAAAAAAAAAATCAGCACAATATTAGCAAACTGAAATTGTCAAGCTCAGGAAAACAACCTGTGAAGAAAAGTCTCAGTTTTCAAAAATTTCTCCTTGGCTTCCCTGTAAATTGTTATTTAAAAAGCTCTGCTAGCCTATATTCTTCAGTTTCTCTGTGGCTGTTAAGACAAATAATAAACCCCTCTTTAAAAACTTCAATAAATAGTTAAATGAGATGCCAAAATTTCTTCCATAAGCCCCCACATTGGACCCATTTCCATCTTAAGCATTACTGCCAAAACTGAGAAAGGTTATTGGTGTACTTGAAGGATGCAGGGCCATTGGAAGTAGATTTTTCTCATCTAACTAATCTTCCTCTGTTGTCAAGAAACAGAGATAGAGACTGCCATCCCACATTTTCATCTGTCTCAGAAATCAGTTCCCTCTCTGGTGTCAGCTTTTCCCCAGATTCTGACTGCAAAAGTGAATGCATTTACATCAATGTATTAGGTTTAGAAATTGAAATATTATAAAATGTACTAGTAAAATATGGTAGAAAATAAGTCTGGAAATGCCATCAAGTCATACAGTCCATCCTTTTCCCAAGAGAAGTTTGAATTCTGTATTCCATGACACAGGCTTTCCAAAGAATTGTTTAGAAAATTCTGTGATTGAAATTCTACTTTCTTCCTAAACCATGTGGTCTCATACTTCTCTTTAACTGACAAGCTGAGACAGCTAAAGCAGCTAATACCTTTTAATTGACTTAGAGTTGGCAATTCTCCAAAATAATGAAGAAAAGCTTGGAAAAAAACATTCCTTTCCCCTCTTCCTTGAATACAGATATAAGACAAAATTCAATGAGGGTTTATTATGTGCACACAAGGAAGTTGGGTGTCCTGTTATCTTAAAAGCACTGGTGAAATTTAATATGTTAATTCCTCAAAACAGCTTTGAAAGTCCCAGTCTAAAGGAATGAGAGTTGCCTGTTCATTAAAGGAACCATTCATTATAACAATATTGGTTGTGTATTAACTTAATCCACTCACTTACCTTCAATTGGAACTTGTTAAACACCTGCCAGGTGTGGCCAGCCTCAAGGAGGTTTTCAAGTGAGTATCAGAGGCAAAGCTGCTGGGATAGAGCAGCTCTGCTTCACCATGGAGAGCACTGCAGACAGAAAGGGAAATACATTAAATACTTTCTCACAGAAGCTCAATGAAGCCACAAGTTCTAACAATGACCATTAAGAAGTTGCTTGAGGAGAGTTTAAAAAGGAAAGCAGGGTAGAAATGCACAGTGGAGGATTAATCACTTATGCAATGTATTATAAAAATTGCTATTTAATATTAAGCTGACCCCAACCTTTAAACATCCATCTACAACTTTTCCTACAGAAAGGTGAGTTTCAGCTCCTGGTCCTTCACAGTTTGTTTGGATCTAATCTTATATGTTGGCTTACTGAGATTGGAGCTTTGTATTTTTCAAAGTCTTTCTTTTATTTTGCACACGTGGTCCTTCTGCAATGTTTTTCTGTAATGTCATGAAATTGTGCATTGCATTGGTTTTAGGAGTAATGTGCATTAAGCATAAAGATAAAATAACTGGAATGTCAATCATTATTTAGCTGCTTTTCCCCTTTGCCCAAGTCTGAAACCCCATGCACAAATTTGCATTGGCAATGCAATAGCAAAAAAGTGAAATAGTTTTAATAAATTATTCTGAAAGATATTAGATAGAGGTCAATTCCCAATTCTTTTGAACTCCATCACAGAACTCTCATTTAATTTTCTGGGAATAGAATTTGGCCCCAATCGCTTATAAAATGGGATTAAACTTCTGGCTTTCTTCCCAGAACCTGAAATGAAAGTACACCAATGAAAACCTGCAGAATCATAAAACAGAGCTTCCTAAAGAAGGGAAAGCCTTATGTGTAGCTTTATGAAACAGATTTTTTAGTTCCTTAGATTGCCACCTTCAACATGAGGCAGCTTATCCTGTTATTCATAAATTGATTAAAATGCCTGAAGTCAGGAGCAATTTCTTGAACTTGCCTTGAATCAGTGGGCTTTCCACATTTAAACGTTTTTAGCATGCATTTAGAATTGGAGAGTATGAGCAGCTATCATTTCTGTAAGACCATAATAAAGGTCAAACATTTATTAGATTGAAAGTGACATTAATTCCTTCTGAATTCTTATTAGAGGAGGTCCATCATGGTATCATTTTCTTGCAGAGTAATAGGTCACCTGTCAAATCTATCATCATGTCCATCTCTGTTTTTCCTACTGTCAAGCCAGGACCAAAGAGAACAGAAGGAATTCAAGGAAATACACTTCTCAAAAGCACCAATTTGACAGTTTTAATTAAAGACAGATTCAAGCCTATGGAAATCCATTACCTGGAAATCCTAGAGCTGATTCTTCATTTTACACTGACTTAAAGAAATTGCATCTAGGACTGCACAAGCCATTTGCATTCTTACATAACTACCAACTCAAGAAATTACTTAACCCAAAACATATGGAACACTAGATTTCAGCTGGGGCTGGCTTCCTACCCAAGGGAATTAAAGAATCACCTCATGGCAGACATCCTGGCCTTGCCTGGAGCAGGTTGCTGAGAGGAGCTGTGGTTTCCACTCCAGGACTGAACCTGGAGGTGTCAGTGACAGGCAGCACCTGGCTCCCCTTCCCTCCCCACGGGCACAGCAAGAGCTGGGTGAGGNCCACCCCAGCCCCTGCCCACAGTCCTTCTGGCATTCACCACTTGCATGATAAATATTCAGTAGATGCTGAGGCAAGGATCAGCTCTGCTGACTCCTTCTAGCACACCTGGATGCACTAATCCTTCTCTGACAGGTGGCCACCTCCATGCATCATATTTGGCTAATAGATTAGCATATACTTTAAAAAAAGTATTTACAATGTGAGAAATGCAATAAAATGAAAAATGTAGTGAAAAGAAAGACACATTTTACCTAATGTAGTCACGCTTCTGGTTTTAAATGTCAGTGAGAGCTACCCAAGTTACTTGTATTTTATGTATTTGTGCTTGTTGGTTTAAGAAGATCATAAAATTGCACAAGTGGAAAATATATCATTTTAACTGCAGAGGGCAAGTCAAGCAAGGGAAGAAAAAGAATATGGAGGAAGTTACTCCTGTGTCATTAGGAAGGAACTGTGTATTTCTTTTAAACCAGGCTAAGAGGCAGAAAAGCTTACAAGATAACAATCCATTATTAAAATAAAAAGGATGGGGAGGGAGGGAGAGGGAAAAGGAGAGAGGAGAGAGAAAGGAGGCACCAAAGTCTCTAAGAATCAAAAAGGAATGAAAATGCAGGGTGGCCAGGGAAAATCAGGAATAATTTCCATAAACTTCTCCAATTTTACACCCAGGGCAATTCAGTGATAGTCTATGCCACAGGCAGGAAAGTTAAAAAATATGAAAGCAATGAAAACAGTCAACATTCAGAGAAAAATAAACTAATGTTGTTTAATCAGGTCTCTCTCTTCTATTATACTGTTGATAAACTGCTGTCTCTGGTAATCACTGCCCCAAATCAGCTGTGTTCTAATGCCTGCAGTGAAACAACAGTGATTTTTACCCAGAGAGACAGAGAGAGCCTTCCCATCTGTGACAGAGCTGAACAAAGCTCCTTCCTCCAAATTCACACATCCAGATCCAAACCTAAGCACTGGGTTTTGCAGCTCAGATTCCATCATGAACACACACATTTTTAGTAGCATTTATTCCAAATTTCTTTATGTAATTTCACAAATTATGCAATGATGATTTACTGTGAATATACAATGTGTCATATTGCTTCATAGCACCCAGACTCCAAAGTGTTGATACTGATGAATCTTAAAAGGAACTCCCAAAAGCTAAAATGAAAGGTTAAGTGAATTTTGTTTGAGAAGGGAGGAAGAGGTGTATTTTTGCCACTTGATAGAAAAGGTCTCCCCAAAATAGGACAATGCTGAACTGAGATTAGATAAAACATTTTAAGTGGTCATAGTCACAATTCACAGAATGCAAGTTGATACATGATGATTTAAATGGTAGGAATGAAGAAAAGTTTTAATGAGATGAATGAAAGTTCTGAAGATGCAGATAAATTTACTTTCTGTATTTTTTAAAGAATGAACCTGTAGGAAAGCTTTTTTCCTGAATAATTTCTCATACTGGTGTAAAATACATTTGTCAGAGATTCAGCTTCCTCAGATAGAGTAAAAATTAAGACTAATAATATGACACAATTAAAGAGGGAGAATAGACAATCCTAGCAGTATACATGTGGTTGCAGCAGTATCTCCTTCCCTGCTAGTACCCACATGTAAGCTGAGAATACAAGTAATTATTTTTTTAGCTGTTAGATGGAGCAGGTTTGGCATCCTCCAGGTTTTATCCAATCCTGTAAGGCCACTAAAACTTCTGCATGTAGTGCATATTAATATTATGTATTTAGGAAGAGCTTTTCCTGGTTTTAGCTGCTTCCTAAAAGATTGTAGAAGACTGTATCATGTATTCAAAAATCCATTATTAACTTCATATTAGCATTCTGAGTCTCTAAGGAAGTAGATGTTATTGCAGGTTACCCACAAAGGATCTCCTTTCAGTAATGAGGAGCAGAACTCTGACATCTGTCAACTGAGTAAATTCCACTGTTTTGTAAATATTGATCAAACAATCATGGCTAATGATACAACTCTAAGTGAATTAGACAAATGTTCCCACATGGCCATCAATTTAATTCCCTGACTAAATTAGCTTCTTTTGTAAAGCAAAACCCTTTTAAGGAAGATAAATTGTTTAGTGACATCAATGTCCATTTCAATTATGGCTGTATTCTGGTGTAGGCTGTTCTGCATAAAACTCCTGCTGTTCACCTGTTTGTGCTGTAAGAAAATACAGTGGGAACCACATGACACTAACCTTGAACATTTATTTCCCATTTCTCTAAAACATGGGAGAGCTGATGTAAATGATACACAGAAGTAATTACTTTTCTTTCTACCAGCCCACACAGTCAGCTGAGCTGAAATCACCATTATTAGAAAATACAGTGATTTAATTCACCTTAGCACAACTGTCTGTCAGAGCTGCACTGGAGGTAAGAGCTGCCACCTGAACATGAACTAGGTGAAGATGGGGAGTCAGAATGCACCAAAAGGAGACTTGCAAATGGGCAGAAAACACTTCTTAAAACCTGACTAATTATCTCTCAGAAGTAAATCATGCATCACTTTCCAGCCTGCTTCAGTGGAGACAAAACTGCTTGAGGTTCAGCTCTGCTGGCCTCAATGAGGCAAGAAGGGAGGGGAGGGGGGTTAAATTGGCCCCACTTAGAGGAGCAGACAACTCTTCTCAAATCTGCTGCCTCTCCAGGTCTGAAACACTGCTCAGCAAAGTAGGGGAGCAGCTCCCCACTGGCTTCTGTGGACTTTCAAAAGCCTGATATGGAATATGTAATGCTTTTTTATTGCTGTGTTTTAGTCTTTATTGGCAGCAGTTCATTAGTTTTGAGAGACTGAAAGGCTCCTTAAAATGAATCTCAACCAAAGTGTCATTTATTTGCAAGCCGTTTATTTCAAAATGCTTCAGTTAAAATAAACTGGGCTTTTTGTAAACATCATTACATTTCAAACTCAATTTTGTGACAAAATGACTATTAACTTTTTCTCCCTAGACTCTTTTCCTTGATACATTCTAGTAGCTTTCAGTGGATGGAAAGAAAGGCCTGGGTAGGTAGTTATTCAAAACTATAAGTACTTCTCCCCCCACAAGAGAGACAGCCGCTGTTTAAATGATCTTGTCTCACATGGGGAGAGAAAAAGCTTTACCACAGTTCTGTACAAATACGGGCTGCCCACAGGGCAGAAACAGAGCACAGCATGAGCCTCAAAGCCCTGCTGTTACATTATGCAAAAGCAAACAGTAAAGAAGGAAGAGGTTATAGAGGCAATTTGGTGTTGCATTTAGGGGTTAATAAAGATCTTTTGTGAAGAGAGGGTCAGCTTTTTAGGATATTCAGGTGGCTAACTCAATAGAAGTCCCTAAATGCCTTTAAATCTCTCATTCTCACAATTCTGTTTCAAGAACTGTGATGTTATCAGAACAATGAAACAAGTCATATTTAATCTGTGAGAAAATTTTCCTTTTTCTCTAAGTGCTTTGAGTCTTTCTCTGTATTTGATCCCATTTTGAAAAGACCCAGTCCAAGAATATGTTTGAAAAAGTGAGAAGGGAGAATCCTAGAATATGCTGAATTGGAAGGGATCCACATCATATTCCACCTCCTGGGCCACCCCAAGAATCAAACTGTGTGCCTGAGAGCATTGACCAGACACTCCACATCCCCTCCCAGGCCGCAGATGACTGTAAATTATCATCATTTTTAACACCACAGCCAAGCCACCCTCTTGCAGTGACCAGGACTTACCCTTCCAGCAATGAGTCTCCTGTTAACTGTCTTCTCTCAGCTGAGGGTGTCACACGTCCCCTCAGGCTGGGGCTGCTCTCTTTGCAGCTCCTTCTTGTGTCATTCCTGAGCAGACCACAGAAAATATTTCTGCTTCCTCCTTCCAATTATTACAGATACCTGAATCCAACTTCCAGTGCTGTTGTAAGAAGAATTTACCAGAAGTTCTAAAGCATGACTGTGAATCATTGATGGTCACCCTAGGGCTGGCCAGAAAATGGAACATCTCCTCCATGACTCAGTCCAAAATTTATTTTCATTCTGAGTCCAAACGAAAGTCAATGAATCAAAATGAATTGTACAAATTCATGTAAACATTTCCATATAATGAACATGTTCTTATGAATCATTTAAATGAAAGTATTTCCAGGAAGAGATGGATCATTTTGTGAACAGTTGTTATCTGGGAAACAGGTGATGACGGGAAGGCTGATTTATGATCACACACATCCAGGCCATGGAGAACAGGATGAAACAGTTGCTTCTCCAGAGTGCCAATCTCAGGAAAATTATTCAAATGAAAATTATGTCCTATGTGGCTTTTAAAAGGTTTAGTTTTCATTTCTCCCAGGCATCACTGCAGAAACCCCTCTCCCTCACTGCCTGCCCACACATATCATCCCAGACACAGACCCCCAATTAATGACCATTGCTTCCTGGCCAATAGAAGATTTAAAACATACAACACTGATGAGGTTTTTCTTTAATATAATGTAGGAATTAATTTTCAGGCAATAATTTGTTTACTTTTCAATTTTTTATACCTCCAGTGTACTACAGCACTTTGCATGTATGGACTTCTTTATATCTCTAAAGGTGAGCTGACAATGCTAATCACCAACTGGATATTTAATCTGAATGAAGGACTATTTAATAGCTGGTGCAAGGAATGGTGTACAGACAAATGTTCTCTTTTGCATGGCTTCTTTGTGCTCATTACTGTTTTTCTTTTCTCTGAACTGGCTCACTGTCTGACTCATTAATTGTCTTCTGAGATTTGACCCATTTTTCTGAGTAGTCCTCCAAGACCTCTCAAAAAGGGGATGAAAGCAGTCCAAATTGTTGGTACGGTGTTTTTTTAGGTTGCCTGGATAATGTGAACAGTCATCTGAATAATCAGGAAGAACTGAATCAAGTCCCCAGTCTGGAAGCCCCCAGGGGAAAACAGACAGAGCTTGGCTTTGGGAGCATTCCAAAGGCTGGGATGGAGGGGGTCAGTCCTGCCCAGGCCCAGGAGGGAAAGGGGGCACGAGCCCCCAGTTATGCATTTTACTATGTCCAGATAGAGGTGAGAACTCCAAAGACTTTTTTGATGCAAAGTTGCCATAACACTTTCATTTCTCAGAGTACAAAGAATCCAAGAGAAGGAGCAGCCTGGCACAACTTTGATCAAAAGCAAACAAACACACTAATACTATTAATTCTGAAAACTGACTGCTACACTTAACATACTTTGTTCCTGTTTAATATCAGTGAAGAGTAGGCTAAAAAGAAAATTTTAAAGGGGCAATTTTCTTTGGTTAAATGAATTGCCAAAAGTAACTCAGAATAAGAAGAAATGGAAAAGGCAAAATAACACCACTAGTTTGCTGACATGGGAAATACTTTACAGTGTCCTCTCCTGGGGCCTGTTGCACTTATTATGAATTAGCTGCTTTATGGATAAATTATATGTCTAAGTTTATCCAAATTTTCTCTCATCCATAAATTCATCATTAAAATAAATTATGTATCTTATAGGAAGTATTTTGTGGGATTTTGAACACCAAGACAGTAATTTCTGAGTGCTTTTACCTAGCTGACATGGGTAAACATCACTTTTTAAATTCCACCGTGATATTTGCAAGAAAACATGTCTGCTCCTTCAGAAATGAAGCCTCATGTCCTGAGACAGCTAGATAGATATAGATGTAAACAAGGAATCTGAGTCCCTGAGAAATGGAAAGAAACAATCCAATACCAGGAAAAGGTCTCTATTTGTGGGAAAAGGAAGTGCTGGTTTGAGATATGCAAAGTGATACAGTCATAAATTCTCAGGGCTTTATGTTTAAAATATGAAGCCTAGAAGATTCAAGATCCCTTTTTTCTTCCTTTTCTAAGAAAGCTACATTTGGTGCCACAATTTCAGTTTACTGCTATTGGTCTCACTGTCATAGAACAAAATTTTCCACATACTCTTTCTCTTTTTTTAAGAGAAAATATTTCATTGTTTCAGTACCAGGCTCAAGTCTAGTGCAAATTCAAATAACATCAGCTGGATGACTCAACAGCAGCCAAATGAAGTAAGAATCTTTACCAGACTCTCCTTTCCCCAGAGACAATGTAATAAGCAATAGCCTTTTCTGACTGCAGACATTTTATTATCTGATTAAACTTGGAAAAATGTGGATGGTTGAACACGTTGAATGCCTCACAAGTATCTATGCTAAAACAAAACTGGAAATCCTTGTTCATTGTAATTACTTTTCCCCAGGTATATCAGTCTTGTCTCTCAGTCTTCAAAGGCCTGTTCTAGAAATTGAAACAATTTCAGTTACCATTTTTTTTCCTATAGGCTACTGCTCAGCTGGCTGGAATCAAGAGTTTAAACTGCACAACTGCTGGGAGCTGGCTTAGAGCAGACGTAATTCCAGCAATGCTTTTGTGATAATGAGTATTTAGAACTAAACACATCTCCCTATGGTTGGTCCCCAGAATGATGCCTACAGCTGTGCTTATTTTATAGCAGGAAAGGTGTTGTGCCATCAGTGCTTTGTAGTTTGACTGACAGTGGAGAAAACAGCAATCCCAAATAAACAAAACTTTAATATCTTTTAGCAGCTGTAGCAATGATGGAAATGCAACCTTTTCTGAATTTAAGATACTGATCCCGATCATAGTTTCATAGCTGGCCTAAATTATTACAATGGATCAAAATAAAACTTCATGTCCAGACATCTGCAGCTCCTCAGAACATGACCAGGGCAGCAGGTCATGGCAGAATCAGAAGTGCTGAATATCTACGAGTGCTCTGCAGAGATAGAGTTGTTATTTTGATCTTTGAAACAGATGACTGAAAATATTTTCACAACCAATTGTATAAAAGTACAGAGTGATTGATATGAACAATGTCAATTTTTCAAAAGCATAAGGGAAATTACTGTGAAGCTGTGCTGTGATAGCAAAAATAAACTCCATAAACTGGTGTTGTGAATAATGAAATTCAGTTTTGGCTTGGAGTTCAGCATTTAAGTAAATGTCAAGGGGGAAGAAAGGGTGAGGCCAAGGTCAAAGAAAGTCTGGACTGTCTTATATCTTACTTGATCTTTGTCTATGGTAGAAAACATGTGCAAGACATTTTAACTTCTTTTCACTTCTTCGATAGAAAACCAGAGAAAACAAAGCCCAAAGACAATACAAAGCAACCAGGGAATTTATCTGAATCCTTTTCTTATGAATCTGTTAAAAGAGAAAAAGAAAAAACCTCAACAGACAAAGCAAAAAGATCTCACCCTCAGTGAGCTAGACCAGAAAGAAAGCCCAAATATGCCTCATACAAAATTCATCTGGGTTAAGCATCATGGGTCTGCATAAGAGCCAGTCAAGGAGGAGAATTTAAAACATGACAAAAGAATAAAGTACAAGTGTCTCCTGAAAGTGTAGCAGAGTTGTCCAGATTTGTTCAATGTGAATAACAAAAAGCACATAGCGATGGGTTTTGTAGGACCCTGGGATTAGGAATGGGGAATATCCAGAGGTATTCTGGGACTGTGTCTGGACCAACTGCCCAGCTCTGCAGCAGAACAAGGGAAGCAACAATCATGAAATCACAGCTGTACTCTTTTTGTGGTAAAATGTGTTTCATTGCCGTAGTGAAACTATTATATTTGGCAGCTGTTGCACTTGCCTCTAAGAAATATTAGAAATGCCACCACAATCATTAAGAAAAGTTCAGGATCAAATGACATATCAGTTTATAGCAACATCTGTTTTGGGAGGAGCTGGGGGAGTGATGGAGGGGACAAATAAGAGAGCTACATCACATGTATGCAATAAATTCCTGCTTGCAAAAGGGATTTGTGGAGTCTCTGGGAGAGCCAGAGCAGCAATGAGAATCCCTGCATGCAGAGTCACTCCAAGGTGACACAACAGGGTTTGCAAGTTCAGTCATCAGAGGAGCTCTGTGTTCTACAGCCTAATTCTCCCAAAATGTAACTTTGTGGGAGTGTCTGCTCCATGTCACTCCCATTTGGAATCTGTTCTAAAAAATCCATCCCCTTCCTTCTCCCTTCAGACAAAACCAGCGACAGCAAATCCAGCACAAGCAATGGGCCATATTTCTGGAAGATTCCCAGAAGGAAACTCCAGCTCCCTTTCCTGAGGAGAAGACCCAGAGAGCAGCTCTGAGAGGGAACATCACTGCTCAAACAGAGACACAAGTGACACAGCCAGGGCAGGGCTGCTCTGGTCTGCCTGGAAAGGGCCAGAAAAAACAGCATCCTGAGCTCCAGACCCCAGGCACAACTGATCAGGAGCCTCTGCAAACCTGGGGACACTCCAAGCTAATTTTACATATGAACATCAACTCACTCAGGAATGTGAGTATCTCACTGGGTCAGAAAGTACATTAATTACCACTGCCTTAAAAGAGAGAAAGGAGCTTGCAAAGAGGTATCAAACACAGCATTTTCCACCTGAGAGAAAGTGAAGTGCATATAGGTTGGAGCACTATCTCAAACAATACAAGAAAAATACATCTCAGACTCTCATTTATGCACCTTGTGTCATGGTGAAAAAAAATCAATGCTAATTGCATATGTTTTCAAAAATACTCTAAATTACTCTATTAAAATAAAGATATGCCTCAGGAAATAGCTCCTGTCATGCATATTAATAGAGTAAGAGAACTCCTTTGAGTTTACTATTTCCTGTTTCTGTGTGTTTCCCAGTGAAATCTCTGTAATGGCTGCTTGTACAAGCTGATTGTGGGCACTTATCCTGCCAGATTCTCAGAAAATAAAAAGAAAAGAAAAGGAAGAGGATAAAAATACACATTAAGATTAATTACTAATGAATATCAGACCTGTGACAATGACCTGTGCCAGCATTCCTGAAAGCAAAAGGAATGAGGCAGCTTTTAATGCATGATTTGGTGACAGAATAAAGAAGATCCAGATGAGAAGAGGTTCTAGCCAAGAGCTCCAGTCTAAGATTTTACAAGAGAGAATGTTAGAGAGCAGCATCCAAGATAGGTCCCCCAGTGCTGCAGAGCAGCTGCTCCGAGGAAAGCCCAAATCTGCAGTATTTATGATAATGGCAGGTTCTGTACTTTAACAGAGGAAACAATTCTTCAGTGTCATCTGGGATTTGAGTTAGAAGCTCAAATTAAGAAGGTAGTGACCTCACAAATGAAACAAACCCAAACTTTGAATACCTGTGTGAGCTGGGCAGCTATAGCCATATGTAAGATGAATTGCATTAGCTGTGTGAGGTAATTGATGCTCATGAGAAGCATGAGATGTTCTCACTTTCTCTCAAATGAATCAAAATGAAGTCACTGTCCCTTTCTCCATTGGCAGTGACCAGTGATTACAGACATGACACAGGAACCCCCAAAGGTGTGAAAAATCAGCAGGAAGTGTTAATCAAACATTGTGATGTCTCCTGTAATATTGTACAAGTGTACAGTGTGTGAACAACCAGTACCCTGAACCTCATCTGCTTTTAGCAACAGCTCCTAGCCTCTATTTCCTTATCCACACAACTGAAATGAATTTCTTTTGACCCCAGCAACCAGACTCTGAAACTCACTCTCCCACTGAGCACTGCCTCATTGAGAAGATACATGGAAAAGCAGCAGCCATGTATGAGAGTTAAAACCTAGATTTATAGATACAAATCTAAATTCTTTAACTATCTTTACAAGTCTAGGACTCACTTACAATGAAATTTAGGACACAAGAACCCTTGTGAGCCTTTCCTCCCTCTCATTTGTAATGGAAACAGGTATTGTCTTCAATTGCATGAGCATGTCAGCAAAAATTATGCAACTGTAAACTGCTAGGAATAATAAAAGTCATCCTGACAAACTGATTTTTGCTGACAACCAACAAAGAAATAACAACTATATATTAGAGATGGTACAGCCACAAATGCAAGTTTGTGCATAGAATGGGCTGCTGTTTGCAGTTATAAAATGGTGCTCTTGTAACCATAGAGGGTAGATCAATTCAGTAGAAGAGAAATAATCAGTGTAAAAGCTGTGTTCATAAATGGCAGAAATCCGAACTTTTCAGGACAAAGACTTGACATGTCTTCATATCTTCCTTGCCTCTCTTTCTCCAACAGAAAGAACATTTTCTTCTGTAAATTTCTGTAATCCACTGAGAGTGAAAATTAACATCTCCAGACCATCACTGACAGTATTATTTTGAAACACTATAAAACTTCCATTTGTTTCAGTCTGTGCTTTAAAGTCCCCCAAAATAGGAATTGTTCCCAAAGGTGCAATCACAAGTATTTCATCAGAGCAGTTAGCAGTCACAAAGACTCACAGCCAACAGAGGAGATACCAATCTTAAGAATGCCTAAACCTGTGAACTTGCATTAGTGCTTACATGGGTAAAGGGAAAAAAACACTCAAATTCCTCCAAGAATATTTGTCCAAGAATTCTGTATCATGTTTCATGTAAATTAAATTCTAAACCAGTTCTCAAAGAGTGGCAAGAAGGCAGCATCAGTTAGGTAGGTGGCTACAAGGCAAGTGTCTGACACAAACTCCATCTTCTGAAGCCTTGTCTGGAAATAAATTGTGCAAGCCACATTTTTAGTTTTAGAAAAGCTGTTCAATGTCACCAAGAAGCAGAGGCAGTGACTGTGCTGGTGTTCTATGCTTTGCTTTTTTCCCCAGAGGTTTTGCCAGGATCGAAGTGCCTGTGAGCAGTGGTGGCCAGGAATAAACCCCACACAGAAAGTGGAATTAGAGAACCAAAGACGATGAGAGGGCTGGGCTGGAGGCTGTGCCCTGCAGGAGGCCCTGGGGGCTCCCTGGAGGAGGCCAGGCTGCTGCAGCCCCCAGCTCCTGCCCTGGCAGAAGGGGGACACCTTCCCCTCCAGCTCACCTTGGGCAAGAGCAGGAGCTGGAAACAAATCTTCTGCCTCTCAATGAAGAGCTGTGCCAATTAAAATAAACTTCATAATGAGAGAAATTCAGATAGAATGTGTCATCCCATTTCCCTTCAAATATAAAGATTAAAAAGGAGAAATAATTAGACAAAATAAGCTAGTCTGCAAGTGAAGGGAACAACTGGAAATTAAATATCTGCCTATAAAAAGGCATAGTAAAGCATACTGGAAAGTAAAGAGATGTTTGGGGAATATGAAAGCTGTGTGGTTAGAAAGGAGCAAAGTACTTTAACTTGTATCAAAAAAATGCTAATAATCAAAATGACATTGAGAAATTAGAGCAGTGGAAAGAGAGCACATCACAGGCAATTTAAAATGTAAATTCCCTGCAAATGCAAGAAAACCCTGCAGATACTCCAAAGGCAATCAGAGAGCAAAATCTAAATTACAAAAGCCATAGATGAGAACCTCAAATATATAAATCCTCAGATATATAGATATATATATATATATAAATACTGCTGCATGCCATTCTAATATTTCTTAATTCCTGATCTGAAAACAGACATGTAGCATGGGGCAAAATGGGTGCAAGTTTGATGTCCTACAGCCAAAAGATCTGCAGTGCAGCTGTACAGGGCATTTACTCCAGTGTCTCCCACTCACCCACGGATGACCTGACCTGGCAGACTTTGGTGTCTGAAGAGAGGTAAGACTACGAGGAGCTGAGTTCTCAGGAATGACACCATTTATGCTAGGGTCCATCCAGCTGCTCTTTGCTAGGGAGCCAACACACCTGACAGGGTTCCTCACTTGGCTGCAAGGCTGCTGAGGAGGGCAGCCCTGCTGGATATCCACGCTGCAGTCACAGCAAAGAGTGTTGAACACAGGTGAGCTGAGCTGGGAGCTGGGGGCAGTTCATCTGCAGCAGGATGTGAACTGCACACATTAAATAGCCAAGTATTTCCCAGATAAATCTGGACCATCCAAACTAATTCAGCTCCAATCTGTTGCACCGAGAAGTTCTCTAAATGTTAAGTGAACACTTGCACAGAGCTCTAGTCAGAGCATCCTTCTGTGCAGGATCCAGGTATCTTATTCTACAGTCCTGGAAAATTTCCTGAACTTCAGCCCCCCTGTTTCAGGCAAAGCTCATTTCTTTCAGTGTCTCCACTCCAAGCTGCAGAAGCCTAAGCAGGCTTTCTGGACCTCACTGCACTCTTGCTGCATCCATCACTGAAATGACATTGAGAACTCTGAGTCCTTGATCATCTGTTTTCTAAAGGACAGGAAGAAGTGAAAGGAAATTTTCTAGCACTGTTCTTCCATGCAATGAGGAGGTCATTGAGCCTCCGTATTTTCAGTTGTGAACCAATTACAGTTTATAACTCTGTTGAAGTGCAAAATTAAACACACAAAACAAACACAATGAATGCTAATTTGTGGGTGTGCATCAGAAATCAATCATTCCACAGTCATCACCCCCTCTACATCTTATATTAAATTACTAAAATAACACAGACAATATTTATTAATCTAATTGTTCAACTCACATGCTTTACTGTATTTAACCCTGGGAATGATGCAAAAATCCTGAATAAATGAATAAATGCCATGCCTGCAAAGTTTCAGTTTTCCTGGTATAAACTACCACAGCATGAAACTGTCATAAAACTACAGATCTTTTTTCCCTTCTAGACTTCAGCTGAACTTCATATCCCTACAGGGGAAAAGAGTGAGGAAAAGGCTGGTGTGGGGGTTCTTGTACTCACCAGGAACAGCTGAACCAGTGTGGAGAAAATGTTGCTGTGGGCACACAAATGATTATTCCTGCAAAAAACAAAAGGTAGAAAATATTTTCTTGCCTTTGTAACCTGTTCTACTTCAACACAGCTATGAACAGCTCCAAATTTAGGATGTCACATTTGACTCCCAAAATGCAGCAGGTTGTTCTACAGAGCTGGACTCAGCTGAAGGACTGGGAGACACTCTGCTATCCAGCTGCTTTACAGAAGCACCTGCATGCTATTCCTTTTATTCTTGTGTTCTTTTAACTTCCTCGTGAAAGAAAACATCCCTTTGCTTTGAACTCCTGTGTTGCCAGGTGAAAAATCTCTTAGCCTGTAGCTGCAATTTGGAATAGCAGTTACACAAGTTAATGGCATATTTGTTACCCAATATTCAGCAGAAATTCTACCATGGAAAAATAAAAGCAGAACGTTTTAAGGACCAGAAACACTGACAGATCTCTTTGACTGATTTGCTTTGGCCACTGCTCTCAGTCTCCAGCTTTTATAAACATCCCCTTCTACCCTTTTTTTCTGCCCTTCTTCTTTCCCATCTCTGCAGCTGTTTAATTCTGAACATTGGTAGAGGAAATTAATTTTTAAATTATTTATATTTTGGTAGTTGGATGAGTAAAATCCAGTGCTGCTTGGGAGTAAAACTGTGATTCTCTGGGCAGTTTTGGATGTGTTTATTATAGATATTAAGTATGAACAGGAAGACCTGCTGAATCACTACAGGGACCAACCTCATGGGGTATAGAATAAAGGTTCAATAGTTTTATCTCACCCACCAACATTCAAAAGAAAATCAGGCTCCCCTCTGCACAGGGTGTGCAGAGCATGGGAGTCAGCAGGGCTCCTTTTGCTGTGGAGGGGAACCAGAGGCTCTGTACTTGAAAGAGGCAGGGTAGGATTATGTGTACAATCTCTACGAGAAAAATAAATACCAAAAAAGAGAAGGAAACCAAGGTGGTTTGGTCTGAATGAGAGGCAGCTCCTTCTGGAGGAGAGTGTAGGAGCACAGGATGCAGCCACCTGAGGGCTGTGCAGGATTTATCAGTGTGAGGGGCAGAGATCTGTGAATATTTCTCTCCTCCCATCCTTCCTGCAGGGCTGGAGCCCTGGCCATGAGAGCTGTGGCCCTGCACTCTGCCCTGCTCTCTCTTTTTCCACTTGGTAACTGTGAGAAGCAAGGCTTAGAATACATTATTCACATCTAAGACTACACATTAACTGCATAAATGACATTCTATTATCTAAACTGATGGCTAGAAAACCAATATATGTATGTAAAAATGAACACATCCATTTATACATACATGTGTACATATATATATCTATAAAATGTCTGTGGACTGCTACATAGGCTATATAAACATTTCAAGCAAAAATACCATTTCTGATTCCTTTAAATCTCATCCCCACTTTTTAACTTTTCTATCCATAATCTGTCTTTCTGAAGAAACCTTTAAAGGCAGCAATTTATTCTTCAATAAGGCTTAAAAACCCCTAAATGTGATGTAATTAACAAAATTATATCAGAATTGGATGACAAAGAACTTGAGTAACTGTTAAGAAGGGAACTAGAATGAGGTTAATACAAGAGAAAACTACTTGTCACTTAGGTACTGGACTAGAATTCAGAAGATTTAATGCAATTCTCAAGTCCTCCACAGATATAAAGAATGACCCTTGGACAATCTCTGTGTTTGAAGTCCCCTTTATGAAATAAAAATGGCAATAATACTGACTCTTTTACTTTGAGGCTGTCTTGTCTGCTTAATTTTAAGAACACTGGATAAAAGGTGACCCATTCTTTGTAAATTGAGCCCCAAGCATTTCCTCTTTCTCCAGAAAGTTAAAGAATATCATTGAAAGGGTCTTGTATACTGCAAGGTACCAGCACATAAAGAGGAACATCATGCCAAATTACAGTTAATAAATAAATCTAAAGGACAAAATTGTAAAGATGGATTTTTTTCCCAAAAAAAGTCTTGAAAAATGTTTGGAAAAGGCAGGCTGCCCAGAAGGCATTTGCTGTATTTCAGGAACAGTCGTTTGTCCAGATGGCAGAGGAAGTTACTGGGGCATGAATTTGATTCTAACTCATAAGGAAAAGCTAAGTAAGAATTTGAAAGTAGAAAGGAATTTGGGAGGGGAATCAAGAAAGGTCTGAGATCTCTATTGCATGGGAATAGTGAAATTCAGCAGATTCACAGAGATAGTAGGTTGGATCTTTTGGGAAGGCAATCTAAGGGAAAAAAAGTGCAGAAGAACTGGCAGTTATTAAAACAGAACACAAAGGCAAAGGAGTCTACTACAGAGGGAAAACACTTGGCACGACTCTTTAAAGAACTTACACATCTAAAAAGAACACAGCATAAAGGAGAAATGGAAAGATACCATAGAACTAGACAGGTTTACAATCAGAAAAACAGAGGTTAAAGGGAGTTATTGCTGGCCAGGAATATCAGAGGTGACAGGAAAAAAGTTCTTTGAGATAGAAAAGGTAAAGATTATCTAAAGGAACTGAGAGTGAACGTGAGGCAACAAAGAGGGAAGGGTTCAAGTTATTTACTGTCTCAGCTTCCCACAAAGACCCAGGTATTGTCTGGGCTCATTTCAATGGACAAACAGCCTAAAGGCCAGAACCAGGAACAGCTGACATGTTCAGATACACAGAGAACCTGAAGGAATCTATCCTAGCATGTTCAGAAACTGGTCAGAGCAGTATCAGGACCAGCAGTAACTGTGTGTGATGGCTCAGTGTCAATACTGCAGGGCTTCAAAAACGCTTGAAGAGCTAAGTGCTCACTATATTAAACTGCTACTTCATATTTGTAACAATCAGATCGTTACTCTCTTCTTATTTTATCCTCTGTAATGCTCAGGAGAGTGCTTGGCAACAGCCACTGTTCAGTCTCAGTGTGCTGAAAATTCACTAAATCTGTGGTGTATTGGTTCCTTCAAAATATTGTCCAAGGGAATAATTCCTGCCACCAGAACAAAGTATGTCTTTATCAGCTTTACAGCCCTTTACAGAGAGCAACACGCTCGAGGACGTTGTGTAATTACACCAAGTGATAACAACAGAGCCATTTCTCTCCTTTGTTATCTATATTCTAATAATTGGACAGTTATCAGTTAATAAATTCTGACTGGAGCTCGAGTCTGGCACTTCATAAACAGTTACAAAAACCTATCAGTACAGAAAGGTAACCACACCTTGCATTTTAAATCATCTCTGAGGACATATCCTGTGGTCCTTGAAAGGATGACCCCTCCAGATTATTACAGCCCAGCAGTTACAGAAATCACAGCAGTGTGGACAGTGTCTGTGTCTTAATTGTCAGCCATGGACTCAACAGCTTCACTCAGCACAGACGGAGCAGCACAGGGAGTACTGAACAGGTCCTTGGAGCTGAAAGCTACAAAAAAGTAAATTTCAGCAGGAATATTTTATTATTTTCTTTCCCCTGCTTGTCTGTTGTATTTTCGCTTCTCTCTGTAAACCTTCAGACACAGCACCTTGGTAGAGTTTCTAAATATCAGCACAATATAATGTGTACTTGGTGTTTATTACTGTAAATGTAACATCAATTAGATGCATGACAAGGGAGGATCATTACCTAGATTTAGTGGAAAAAATCTGCTCTGTATGAATATCTGAACATATTAATGGACCCATGTTTTGCCACTTTGTGGGAAGAGATGAGGGGTTGCCCTTACTTTTTTAAAGACTCTCAGTATTTTATTACCACTCAGCACTCTTCCTCTGGAAAAAAAAATGATGGAAAAAATGGTTTAACAACACGGTTCCCTTTGCAAGTTGACATCAAGATACTCTTAATAAAGATAGTAGTTTATTCCCTAATTTTATTAGGGAATTTTATTCCCTAATATTTAGTAACTTCTCCCTGTGGCATTTGCTCAATAAAACACTATATAATTAAGTCAAAAGATCAATATGTGACCCTATGAATTTACAGCCACCAAGACATCCCAAATATTCCTATATAGGGTCTTAGACAGAGTTTAATCTATGCACTTCCACTTCCACTTGGAAGAGAATGTATAAATAATGTAGAATTTTATGCCAAAATCTCATTGTAGGGATACACCAAACTGCAATTGCTGTGCCCCATCCCCATCCGTGGGGTCTGAGCCACGTGGGAGGCTGCAAATGTTTGGATGGTGCTTTCCATGCCCTGTTCTACCTCTGATGGGCACCTGTAGCCACATCTATACTGAAACCCAGCAAACTCTTTTCCTGGATGATCCCATACCTGCAAATGAATTTTAGACAACTGCAACTTTCCTTTTCAATACACTTCTAAGTATTGAAAATGGGATTTGAACATACCTTAAGCATTCTGAAACTGGAATGAGCTCCAAATTTATTTGTAAAATTCCTTGTGATTCTAAGAGCGAATCATACACTGGTTTGGGTCTTGAGGCCAATGCTGCATAAACCAGTAACTTTCTGCTCATCTTCTGTATCTGCACATTGGAGCCAGGGAAAATACAGAGGAAATTGCACCCAGAAGTGTGGAGGATTTACAGTGCCTTGGGCCAAGCGATACAATTTATGCTCTATGTCCTACATAGCCCAGCCCAGAGGCTCTGCATAACACTTTGATGAGGATTTAATTTACTTCCTGTAGTGATAGTACAGTCTGTCACATCAGAATTTAAGTACATTAAACAGCAACACCGTAAAACTTCTCATTTTCATTCATAAGTCAGAAGTAATTCCAGCAGGGGAAAAAAAAAGATATTTCACATCAGGGACAGATTCTCATCTTCTGAGACAGTTTTTTTTTGGTTGAAAGTTTTGAGAGTGATATGCCATATACCCTCCTGATCCTTTGGCTGGAGACACTGATAGGCAGCAAGGCAGCAATACATGGAAACTCCATGTGTGTTCCTCCTGTCCTGAAGCCCTGGGCAGCACAATAAATGAACACAGTGGGCAATGAGATGCCACCACACCTGCAACTACTGATCAGTAAACGTGGTTTTTTGCTGACACCGGGTAATTGACTGTCTGGGCACTCCTCGTCCCTTTAGCTCTCAGCCAAACAGATTAATTTAAATTATCAGAAAACAGGCCCCCACACCTTCAGGAGTGCTGGGCTCACTCACCCAGGCAGCTTGGTCAGAGCTGGGAGATGGACTGTGACAGTGAGCTGCTTTCTGGACAGCTTCTTCCTGGTGTTCAGGCTACAGCCCTGCTCTGCCATCTCCCCTCCACAGGGGGAGGCAAGAATTCGACTCTCAGAGCTTTGTCCTGGTGTTTTCCCTCTGCACCAGGGTTTTATTTGCACTGAGGTTCTCAGACACCTGTCAGGAGACTGCCAGGGCAGGGTATGAAGCCCTAACACAGGCCAAGTGCCACACTGGTGTTATTAAGTAGATTTAATCAAATACAACATTGTGACTTCCAGTCTGGCACAAGACACTCTCATAAATCCAGTCATAATTTCCCTGGATTGAGATGATAATGGGCTCTTATTTCCTATGGACACTTCAAGAGGAATATGCAAAGTATCTTAAATAAGAGATGACACATGCACATAGGTTAAATGGAATTATTCCAGGGGAACTCGTTCCCTTCTGCCCAGAGCAACTGACACTAATACATATATTTCAGACATACAGGCTCATGCCATAGAGACAGAATTCCCAAAGAAATTAATTTTTGCTCACTTGCACGTGTAAATTCAGTTCACTTAAAATTAAATTTTCATATACACTGTTTTTCTTATTAATGACAAAGAGAAAATACTTGGCTAGACTTAGACTGCAGGCTGGGTAGATTGCTTTTAATCTCATTTTTCTGAGAAGAATCTAGCTTTTTAAACAGGAGTTAAGTATTCCTGGTACCAGCTCATAGGGGCTGAAAAATCTCACAGCTCAAGAGCTTCCTAAAGTACTAAAGCACCACCTGAAGAAGTAAGAATGAATAGAATAGTCTGACTTCTATTTCTCTTAAGCCTTTTTGTAAACATTTGTCTTTTCCTTATTCTTAGCAACCAACTGAAAGAGTTTATGTTTGTGAAACATTCTCTTCTCCAGTTTCTACAAATTTGGGAACCCTCCATGAAGTTCAAACACTAATTAATAAACTCAGCAGAGGATGAGAGTCCAGTTATCACTTTCCATTAATACAAATAAGTTTTGAAATGCAGCTGCTAATGAAATACCAGCAAATTTGTTGTAAAATTACTTGCAGGTCATTTGATTCTGTAACTGAGGCAATTTAAATAGCATTCAAAAATTTCTTGTTACACTAGAAAAGTATCTTTGCTATTGAAATATTCTTTTGAAAGAAATAAACAAAGAGTACAACTCCCTTGGAGGGAAGACCTAAAAGGAGGATTTCCAGCATAAGCCACATAGAGTTGTCTTTCTAAGTAAGGGATGAGTCTTGCAAAGGGGAAAGCTGAAAACGTCAAATTAACACTTGAGAATTTCTTTAACCCAGACCAACATTTTTAGTGATCTCAGAACCCTTCTAATTCCACAGAACTGTCCTTCAAATAATATTAAAGGTTGTAGCATGTAATAACCATGAGGGAAATCCTATTCTTACTAGCTCAGAAAAGGATTCAAATATCAGAGCAGTAGAGCATTTTCTGGACTTGTACAGGAGAAGCAGCTGAGGAGATGGAAATTCTACAGGTATTTTGTATTTTTTCTGGAGTTCCACATCCATTAATTTTAACATTTTTTAATTTATGTTTCTATTCTTTATGTAAGTGATTGGTGTCTCCTTTCCTGAATGAAACATTTCTCTCTAATCATAATGCAGTTCCTAAAACCCATTAAAATCAGAGAGACAGTGTTAAAATGTCAAGTGTGTAATTGATGTGTGAAATAAATGGACTCTCAGGGCTATGTAAAGGGTGAACAGGCACTCTGAAGGATACTCCAAATGAAGGCAGCAGTACTGTCTTGAAATACAACAGACAGGAATATTTTAAGACAACTTCTCCCACTGCCCTTCTTTCTCTTTCCTGACAATGGCTGCAAAACCCAAAAATTCAACAAATAAAAGATTTCATTTGGGAAAAAATTCTACTGCAAATCTCCAATTTCTCTGAAATAAAGTGAGAAAGACTCAGAAGCAGAGCAAACAGCCTGAGGTTTTTTTCATAACAAGAGCAGATTGTCACGGAACTGAAGTTGGATTCTGATTAATTTTGTAAAAGACCAGAACAGCCAACACTCGGTGAAGCCCTGAGCAAAGGTGGGAAAGGAGGAATGCTCCAATGACCTAGAAGATAACTCCAGAGAAGCCCAGCTTCTGGCACTTTCAGAAACTGAGAAATAATTATGGATCTTTTTCAAATGAAACTTCTACCCATAAAACAAGCATAGGCTTAATCTCTCCTTAGTCTTTTTAGTTTGTTCAAATGGGATGCTTTTCTTCACACTGAAAAGCTGTTAAATCTTGTGATTGCACAAAAAATGACACTTCTACCTTTGAGAGATTAAGACATCAATGTGCATATTTATGTAAATAAGATTTATTAACACATACTCATTTTTCAAGACGTGCCATTTTGCACTATGATAAAATATTTTAAATTATTCTATAATTCAAGGGCACAGATGAACACCTTTGAAACATCAAAAGAGGACAGAGCTACAGGGATAGATGTATAGAGGGTGAAAATTAATAGAGCCTAACCTTCTAATCAGTCTGAAGATTTTAATTTCCACTACTACCAGCAGAATTTAATTGTCTATTTAATTGCATAAATGTTGCCAAGTATCATATTTTATAGTTGTACAGTCATTATGAATATTCATCTAAAAATGATGATTGCAAATAGGTTGTCAATAGAGCAGATAGACAGTCTGAAATGCTTAATAAGCAGCACGATGATAATTATCGACCCTCGTATAGCTTTTCCCATCCAAGGTATATAATGGCCTCTCCTCTTCAAATTAACCAAATTTAATTAGGATATATTCCAATTGCCATGGGAGACTGCAGCCTGAGAGAGCAAAATGAAAGATTGGCCTACGAGAAAGCAGTCTGGTCTTGCAGAGAAGCAGTGAAGTACAACAGAGGGACCTGGAACAAAAAGAGAACACTGGCACAGGTGCCAAGCACAGAGCCTGGGCAAGTCCGAGTGCTTTGGAAAATACTGAGCAATTTGGCTCATTTCCCCCTTCATTAAAGTCTTCTAAGAGGCTGGAATCAAAATTCATTCAGTATTTTGGCCATTTAATACGAGACAAAAGTCCTGACTGTCACTCAGGATTCCCTATTGTTTCACTAGGAAAAGGACACTGTCACAGCCATATTTCATTCCTCGTAATAATTCACAAGAAACAACAATTCCGGGTTTTTTCTTCTCTTGTATTTTTTGCTCAGTGGTGACAATAAATGAAAGATCAGGGCCTGATGAAAGTCTGGCATCTACTGAGGATGTTTGAGAGCCAGGTATCACCCACAGAGAGTTCAAAACAACACTGAGAGCACAGCAGGCTTGCAGGTCCATCTCTCAAACCTTAAATCCACATCCTTGGTTTAATAATTACGTCTGTTCTGATAATAATTTACTCTAGAAATTATGTTAAATGTTCTAGTCCTAGAGGCTCAAATGACAGATTACAGGCCACTGAAGTTACCATTCCTCAAATGAAGTAAAGAGATTGACCTTGTCAACCTTGGCACTTAAATGCAAAGCAGAACAGAGTGTGTTATCTTAGGAGGAGACTCACAGTCGTGTGGTCATTGCCCCTGTCCTCCCAGAGACAATCTGCCACCCTGCTCCAAATCTGATCTGCAAGCTTGAATTATTGAGGGAATTGAGTTCCCTGCTTGGAGTGCCTCGAGGATCACACAACCCCCTGTCCTTCCAGGGCAGCCCACGCCAGGCAGCACTCAGGCAGCACACACAGCATGATTGCCTTCAGACACATCACCTTCCTCACAACATCACCTTCCTTGGAACATCACCTTCCTTGGAACATCACCTTCCTCAGAACATCACCCTCCTCAGACACATCACCTTCCTCAGAACATCACCCTCCTCAGACACATCACCTTCCTCACAACATCACCTTCCTCAGAACATCACCTTCCTCGGAACATCACCTTCCTTGGAACATCACCCTCCTCAGAACATCACCCTCCTCAGACACATCACCTTCCTCACAACATCACCTTCCTCAGAACATCACCTTCCTTGGAACATCGCCCTCCTCAGAACATCACCCTCCTCAGAACATCACCTTCCTCAGACACATCACCTTCCTCACAACATCACCCTCCTCAGAACATCACCCTCCTCAGAACATCACCCTCCTCAGAACATCACCTTCCTCAGACACATCACCTTCCTCACAACATCACCCTCCTCAGAACATCACCCTCCTCGGCACGCCAGCTCCACGGGAGGGCAGCTCCAGGCAATGTAACTCACCCCCTCCAGCCACAGTCTTTAGCCTCTGATAGAGCTGTGTTAGAAAAGTAACCTTCCACTGATCCCAGCCAGACATCGATTTTTGTCAGCCCATTATAATGAAACTCGAAATTAACATGTTTTTTCTCTAACTGAGGAAAAAAGTTTTTAATTAACCTAGGGTCCCTCTGCAGCAGCTGAATGGAAAGCACTGCAGGTGCACCTGGCCAGCAGAGCCTCTGTGCACAGTATGATCTTTCCCCTAATGCGTACACGTGTATATTTGCATTTTCATTTTTAATTTATGATTCTGCTTCACATTTGGTCAAAATTGGCTCTACTTTTTTAGCAGTTAAACACTTCCATGTAATGCATTCCTTGCATGGGCAGACCACAGTTAGGTAAAGTTCCTGTCTGGTATAAATCACCAGAAGTCTGCTGACTTGAATGGAGCAGAGTTGATTTACACCTGCTCAGGACCTGCCAGCAAACTCTGAAACACAAAATATGTCCCTTTTCTTTTCCTCTTTTCTTTAAGCCACTCCATTTTTATTACCCTTTGAAAGGAACTCTGAAGTGTTTACTTGTCAAGAGGATAAAATATTTGCAGTTGAAGTTCATTCCCTCGAGTGTTACAGTGATTGCCAGTGTTGCAGGGGTCACTCTTCTCCCCACCCCAAACCCCAGGTCAAGTACAGAGACACCAGAGAGTGCTGAGAGGAGCAGTGAGCTCCCAAGCACAGGGACAGAGCCAGCACAGGACCTGCTGAGGTTTCTCAAGGAGAACATTTTTGTAGACATCTACCAGAACTTGTTCCTACCAGTATTTGGAGGTCTAAGAGTTTACGGATATATTAAGAAATTAGGGAATGGAATTTTTAAAACTCCATAATGAAACAGAAAAGTGGAAATCATTTAAAATAGTTCTGTTCAGAGTCAAACTACTCTGACAGGTTTCTTCAGAAACGTGTTCTCCACATGTGTGATAAGCTAAAAGTGTCCTGGACGTGTGGGGATGATTGGAGCCTCCTGCCCACAACCCAGTGTTCAACCAGCCTCCAGAACTCCAGAAAACTCTGACAAACTCTTTATACAGAGAAAAAGATCTGAACTAAAGCACACATCCTGTTAGCATTTATTCTACCTCCCCAGAGAGACAGTTTCATTTATCATTAACTCCCTGGATGCTGAGCTGACTTCTTTGATAGCCTGAAAAGGAAAGGTTGAGTGTCTGCAAAGCTGCACTCTTAACATGCTGCTTATTTGATATTTTTAGAGATCCTCTCAACACTTCACAGTTGTCAAGCTTCTTGATCTTTTTATAGTTTGATTTACATAAATGTAAGTGTTTCTTTCCTCTAAATAAACATCCAAGCAATTCAAGGCTTAGTTGATTTCCAGCCTGGTGCAAGTACTACAAGAAAAGGCTAGAGATGAGAAATTACAGGGATAAGTATATTTCATTGACAGAAAGAAAGACTGTGTTTATGTGAGAAAATATTTTTTACAATTCCTGTGCCACCTCAGTCAGGGAACAGTCTATAGTCATAATGCTTAGAGACTACCAAACAAGTTTAAAGTACAAATATTGTATCACTTTTAAAACACAAAAAGAATAAATATTCCAGTGTTGTTAATTTAGAGAAGGCTGCTAATAGTTTGAATCATCCCAAAATCCACTACTTTCTGTATAACTCCACATTGTTGTCTCTGTTTTCCATTGTAATCCCTAAGGTTTCCAATGTAAGAGACAAATCACCATCAAGCTTTACAAATTAAAGAGATAATGCAGTCAATAACTACTGTCAGGCTGTGAGAACAGAATATCTGGGTCACTCAGAGAAAGCTCACTGAGGCTGCACTTGTGCAGCAGGAAAAGCAGATGGATCATGGTCCTGCTACTCTGTCACTCTCATTTTGGAATGGCAATTCCCGGATTAAACAAGACCTGAGTGCACCTCACCTCCTTAGAATTCTCTGCCAACCCCGTGTTCAAACTGCAGCTCCAGTGCTTGCCTGCTCACTGCTCTGCTCTGTCGAAATTCACACTGGTTTTGTGAAAGGACAGACACCAGGCCAAAATTTCCATCCTGTAGAAATCCCTCATTTTCAAAACTGCAGCGAGGAGGGGAAGGGCTGAAATTGCTTTTTGTTCCTTATCAGAACCAAATTTCAGCAGTAAGAAACTTTCCAAAGGTGGAAACTAAAAGAAAAACAATCAGAAGAATAGAATCAGAGTTTGTTGATATTTCTGGTGTGCAAGGAGAGTTCAGAATCAGCCTGAGGAGGCTGGAGGTGAAGCCTCTCAGCCAAACAATCCAGAGCAATCACTACATGTGGGGTCCAAGGGAAAGAATGGCCCAGGAATGAGGGATTTCTGCTGGATGCTGGAGGGATTTCTTCCAGCAGACTTGACCTGTCAGAGCTAAAAGAATGCCTCAATTACATTGAAAAAGCATTTTCCAAAGAAAAACTGGGCTCTTTAAAAAGCTTCACCAAACTCTGAACACCAGCATCTCACTTCACTGCCGCTTTGGCTTTCATCCAACAACATTTGCAGCATGTCCTATTCTGTTTATATTGTATATTCCACTGTAACTCTGTCTGAAACTGTATTTTAGTCTGATTTTCTTCTCCCCTGGGCTGGTAAGAATTGCAGAATTGCTCCCTAGCAGCCAGTGAATATAAAGTAAGTGTGAAGACAGCCAAAACTTTGCCTTCTGTCTAACTCCAAGGGTGACGTCTTTACTCTTAGCCTGTTCTGTTGGCTTTCAGCTGCCATATGAAGACAGCTCACTGGTGGCCCATTATGAGATGGAAAAAAGTATTTTATGATGGATTGAATTTACTTTGGGTACACTTTCAGAGCTGAGAATGGTATAATAGGGCTATCTTATATGAATCAATGCAGGGAAGGCAGGTTACTTGGATTGTATTTGCATTTCATTATCAATTTTTTGGCTTTGTAAACAAGCATTCAGAAGACTTGAATAGTGGGATATCACACAAACAGAAGACAAAAACAGATTTAGTACAAATATTCTGAAGAACAAAGGCCACCTGCAGAAAATAGATAAAGCTGTATTATTTTAAATGTAGTGAGAGATGAGCTTCACAGAAAGTCATTTGTGACTATGTCTTTTAAGCTGAAGAAATTGCAGTGCTTTATGTGCAGAAAATGAGGCAGCACGTGTATCATACACACACAGAGGTATTTGCCATGGTTACAGTGATCACTGTATTTGTGTTTATTGCCAGGTAGAGCTCTGTGCAGTGATTTTTACCTCAAATATTCTGAGTATGAAGAAATGCTCTACCAAAGTGTGCTGCTCTGAAGCTACAGGTGAAGTGTGTGTACAATGGGTTTTTCCACTGATTATCTAAGAAGCATTCTTATATTTTTGTACTGATTGGTCCTTGTTCAAAACTGGTGACAATCAGCAGCACCAAGCTAGTTACTCCATTGAGAGATACAACAGCAGCGTGTCCTACAAAACTGACTGTTTTTAGACTTCCCACTTCACTGGAGATCTAATTGATGCTGAGGTTAATGATTATTCTTGGTGTTTCAAATGGCTTGAGAGCTGAGTATTTTAAGTATATTTCAAAGTTGACATTGTTTGCAAATAGAGAGTGTAGAAAATTATCAGAGTACTAAGAGGCAGCAGTACAAGACAAATCTGTTGTCTAGCAGCACAGCCTGATCAATACAATTATTAAACTGATGTACTAAGGGTATTGTCTTGAACTACGTAATTCTAATGTTAAATTAAACCAGAAAGAAAATACATTATTTTTAAGGACATTGAATTTTCTTTGTCCCAGCAAATAAATAAGGTCACAAACACATTTATTACCTCTGGTTCTTTCTTCTGTGGCAGGATCAGATGTTTCCATTAAAGAATGGCTCTTCTTCTCAACAGTAATAGAATCAATCAGTTTGTTATACTTTGACTTAATTTAGAATAATCCCAATTCTATTAATTTTTACATCTTGAAAATTCAGAGTTAATTGTGCAAATTACTTATTTTTATATATATAAGATTTCTCTATTTATAGGTACATATTTCCTTCTGTATTTTTTAGTATATATATTATTTAATAAATTCAGAGACTGAAGAAGTAATTGCTTCCTGATGAAAAAAAAAACCTATAAGAAAAGCAAGACACATGTCTGCATTGGAAGGAAAATAGCCTCTTCCAGACAATACAGAAGAAGATGAACAATTGTGTTCAATTAGAAAATCAGGATTTTCAGGGTACAGTGTCACTGAAATATGAGCTGGAAGAGGGTTCATGTAGTCTGTTTTCCTCCTATCCAGCCCATTTGGTCTGACTAGGCATCATCCTTCAACAAGTCTTATATTTTGCAAGGCTTTTTCAATTTCCACATCTTTCAGTGTAAATGTGACCAATTTCATTCTCTTCTATGCTTAGAAAAGTGGAGATGGAAAATTTGCCCTTCCTTTTCCCAGCATTTTGACCTGGAGAGGCACCTGGTGTGCAATTAAATACTCCGTGTTTAGCCCCTGTCCTATCACTAATGCTACAGTGAATCCTGTACCAGTTTCTTCTGTACTGGTGCTGTTCTGAGCTATCATTTTGGGTTGTATATAAAAGACCTTAACAGGCTGCTGCTTCTGACAGATCAATTTAAATTTCTTTTTGGACTGACATCTCATTTGTACAGCCTTGTTGAGATACCTGACCGTGTCCTGGGAACTGTTCTTGGCATTTAAATCAGATTTAAGACGTTCTCTTACAGGTATTTGCATCCTAATCAGTAAGTCTTTACTTCCCTGTGGGAATTCATTGCCATCCTTTACCCCTAGTGAGGCTTATCACTTTCCGTATATCAAGAATGTCCTTTCTCCTTCAAATCCCTATTTACCTAACTTGCTTGGACTAATTTCCCCACAAATCATCACTGCTTGCCAGAGAGGTAGGTGCTGTAATGGCTCTCCTGTATTTAACTTCAGACAAAGCCACTGAAGGAAAAAGGACATGGCTTTAAAAGCTTCTAACCACCTGAACACCCAATTTTTAAAGGTCTGATTTCCAGAAAGCTTCTAGCAATTACTCTCTCACAACTCACTCTGATTAGGTGTTGAGCTGATTGTCTGAAATGTGACTTATTCAAAAGCAGTAGTTTGGAAAAAAAAAGGATTCAATTTATAATTATTCATGATACCAATAAATCCTTCTTAAATAACTCTGTGATAGACAGGGAGCATTTGTTTGAATTCTCAAGTGTATATTCAAATAAATAACTGCATAAATAACCAGAGGAAAATAAATCAACCCAGCAATAAATAAATTCTCTTTCATCAAACATGAAAAACATATTGGTTCTGAAAATGAAGTGAAGGAATTGTTCTTATAGAAGCTTCCTTTTCAGATGATGTGTACCCCCTCTATCAAATGCTTGTGAAGGACAAATTACTTATAATTATGTATGATTCTTATTTTCCCAGTGAAACATTATATGTGATATCTCATTTCCTAAATGTATAGGTGAGAATGAGTTAATTAATGCTGAGCAGTCTGAAAATGTTTTGTTCATTGTTTTCCTGAACATACTCTAACCAGTGTTAGCTATAAATATGCACAAAATTCATGTTAGAAAACAATTCCTGCAAGTTTAGACAAAGTTCCTGGTGAAGATAGATAAAACATCATTAGACAAAAAAATTAAGTCTTTTTTTCTGAACTTTTGACACATTCAAATGGAATTTTAAATGTTAATTTTAGACTAGCTTAGACTGTCTTAGATTTTTTACTTTCTAAGTATTGACACTGAGCTAAATAAAATTTGATAAGCAACATATTGTCTATGAAACCTCGTGCTCAACACCTCTCTTAAACTGACTATGACTTGTAAATCAGAATTTATTGGAAAGGAAAGGTGTTCCAATACATATCATGGAAAAAGGCACAGCAAGTTACTTCCCACAGGTAAACAAAAGAATTTAAAATTTTTCTAAAATGTAAGGAAAAAGCAACACAATTTTTTACATTCATATAGGGAAAATATTCACTCTTTCAGCAATGATGGACACAGAACAAACTCCTGTGCACTTACCTGAGCCTCTCATGCCAAGTTCCAGCACATACTAATTAGCGATTAATCACTTGGATTGTGCAGGAGCAATTTGCAGAGAGTCAGCAGTATTGATTCTTGTCCATTGTTTTTCAAAAAGGTTTCCCTGCTTGGATGCTTTCTCAAGCAAGGCACTAACTTTGTAGCCACGAATATTTGTCATTCCACTGTCCCTCTCCACACACCCATCACACTAATTACCAAGAGAGTAATCAATCTGAACGGCAAGACAAGCGCTTCCGTTTCTATTAGAAAATCCATCCCACAAACTGAAGTTCCAGAAATGACCAGTTCTCTTATTCTATATCAAATCCTGACTAATGTTTATATGGAAAATGGTGTTGAGTCATAATGCTGAAAACTCATTGGAAATTTTATCCAAGTTATAAAAGAATTTCTGCCTTATCCAACTGAAAAATTAGAAAATTACTGTAATAAGGTTCTGACTGAGAGAAATTAAATTCAAAATTGGGGTTTGGGCAACAATGGTACAGAGCAGGAAAGCATCTTTCTGAGGACAGAGGGACATCAGCTCCAAGAATACCTTCAAAACCTTTCACATCCAGTTCCTGGAACTGACCCACTTCAGGGATTACCAGACCTTTTACTGTGGTAAATTGTAACTTTTGCCTGGGAAGAAGTGAAGTTCAACAAGTCAAGAGACTTGCAGGACGAGACACATGATGAGCCTCGACAGAAATGTTGCATATTCATGCCCTTTTCCACGGGTGAGTTTCGGGTTAGGTGTTTGCAGCTCCCCAGCAGTGCCAAGTGCCTGATCCCAAGATCCCTGCTGAGCACCAGGAACGTCCCACTGCCAAACACCGTTCAGAATTTCTGTGAGGGGTGCTAGGAAGCATTCAAGAAAACTTGTGCCTTACTTCTCCACTCATTGTTGGAAATAACTGAGGTTTCTTTTACAGCATGAGAGAGATATTTCACTCAAGATCTTCAGAAAAATAGAGTGACTACCATCAGCAGAAACTGCAGTCAGAAGGTCACAACAATTTAGAAATAATTTCAATTATATTTCCTAAGGCTATAGGGTTTCTTTTGTGATGTTATCCTAATAATCTTTAAAGAAATGACACATTTGAAAAAAAAAAAAAAAGAGAAATTGCTTGAGGACAGGAACAGTATCCAGAGATTAATGTAATATTTATGGATCCAGTTCTTAAAATAGAGGAACTAGAAGAATTAATACATTCTCTGCCTGAGGTTTTCATCAGTAATAATACATCAGGTTTAATAACACTATCCCAACACTACAATAAAATTCAATTCCTGTTTGCAACAGGTTTTTTGGCAGCTTTGGATGAATTCCTCCTTTATAGGCAAAAGTGTTGTACAGCACTTTAACTCCTAGCAAAGTTCAGTAGAGACAGGAGCAATATTTCTGGAAACATTTCCTGTGCCCCTCAGTTTAGGCAGAGGTGGGTCTGAATAGCAGCTGTCTGTTCCATATACAGACACAAAAAAATGAGGTAAAGCCACGTGCCACAATTCCATTTTGGCCTCAAATTCTCCTTGAATTATTAACTGCAGTCCATCACCTGAGCACATTAGTGGTCTAGGTCTAAGTGTTCACTTTTCTACCAGCAGGATGGCCCAGAGCCATCATTCAAAACAGCAGAGCACTGTTTACAAATAAATGCTATGGGTGCTGCAATTACATTTAACTCAAAAGGCTCTGAGGAAGGAAAAATCACTGACCAAGGGTACAGGCATCAGCAATGAGGAATGCTGACAAAATTGACAATATCACTTTGGGCAACAAAAGGAGGTTCTTCATCATCTTTCAGTGTGCCTGATGCTTCCAGCATGAAGCACGGGAGAGAAAGAGCAGAAATATTTCCTTTCTGTTTTACACATGCATTTCTTTTCAGCTGGAAATGATGAGAGGAATTGAAACAGCCACCTCTTGCAGTAATGGATATTTTTGCTGTCTAATATACATCAGTGTAAATGATAGCTATGGTCAAATAAACTGCTGAAGCATAAAAGAATTCAGGTATGGAAATGGAAAGTTTCGCCTCTATCAAAGACACTGGGGAGTCTCACCTGAAAATAAATGTGTATCTGCCTACAGAGGGAAGTCATGCCAAAATATGGTTTGTATTTCTTGAGCATCACTTCCAGTCTAACACTAAACAATAACAGAAACTCAAAGGTCTTCAGTTCCAGGGTCTTCTTGTTTCCACCTTAACACTGTGACTATCAGACCATGTCATTTGTTGGGAGGAAAATGCATCATTTGTTCCAATATTGTCACTATGGTACTTTAACAGTTTGGACATCTTTCTTCCCTGGGTATCTTATGCATTCTGTGGGGTTTTTTTTCAAAGTTGGATTATTTCACTATTCTTAATGATCCAGAAGTTAATGTGCAGTATTTTTATTGTCCTTGTATCCCTTAAAACCACAAATCTGGAACATTGGGAGGTTTTTGAAAGTGTTGTTTTTACTACCAAATAGCAAAAAGAAGCTCTGTCCTTTCCTGTAGAGGCAGAAGAGCCATGTTGCTTTTGTAATTCAGGAAAATAAATGAATTTCTTCTTCATCATTTGTAGAGGCTACAGAAGTGCCAAAAACGAGCTTCAAGGTCACAGTCTGCAGCAACACTGTCAGCTCAGCTGACATGGGGAGATGTTCCCAGTCAGAGGAACTGGATTTTCATCCCTGGATTATCTCTCACATCAGCATCAGATCTCTTAACCTCTTTGTGCCTCAATTTTCTCAACTACAAAACGGTGGCAAATGACCACTGATGGCTGCCAATTCTTAACTGTTCAGAATACCTTGTCAATTGTGCAGAGCAAAAGTATATTTTTAGATCACAGACATCACAGAAGTCCCAGTGCATCCGAAGACACCAAGGGTAAAATCCTTTTGATTTCAATGGGAATTGTTCATGCTTGATGAAACACAGGTGATGCACAAAAGCCTCTTGTCTGTTGGAACTGGCAGTGACTCTGCATCTGCTCAAATTTCACCTAGAGAGGAAATAACTTCTATTTTGGTGAAGTATTTTAACCTTGATAAGAATGTGCTGGGTCTAGTATTAAGTGGAAACCATTTCACAACTAGAGCTATTAACAGATTTCACACTTTAAAACATTCTCTAACAGTGAAAGTCTCTTAAATTACAGTAGGGAAAAAAAGAACATTTTTTGTTAACACAAAGTTAATTTAGTGTTGACTGATATTATTCTACATGCTTGATTTACATTTCCTCTTCCCTAAACATCTGCTGTTGTCCTCAGTTGTGAGGTCCAGCTCTGTCTTGTCCCCTGTGTGTGTGCAAGCCACATAAATGGCATAAATGATGAAGGCAACACCACTTGGGTTCTCCAGCCATGTCCAACTTAAATTCTTTTTGGCTAAACGCTCATGATTATAATGATTGTCACAATAATTCTGTGACAGAATAGAAACATAGAATGGTTTGGGTGGAAAGGGACCTAAAGCTCATCTCATTCCAATCCTCCTGCCATGGGCAGGGACATCTTCCACCAGACCAGGTTGCTCAAAGCCTAAAAAATCATTAAGTCTGGTTTTTCTGACTTTAAACAGCTTAAATCCAAGGACTTCCATGGCTACTCTTAATTTTTGCATGTAATTTACTACAACGTGTATTTAGATGTCAGCATATTAAGTGGCCTTTCTGAATGCAAATGTTCCAACCTCAAGGTTTTGTAGGTAAAATCCAAGAAAATATGACCTTTAAGATAAACAAAAGAAACCAAGTTCCTCAACAGCTAAACCAAACTCTTAAACAGAAAGCTTCATGGAAGCAGTAAGTGAATATAAAGCTTCTTTTAAATTAAAGGTCAACACCAAGAACTCTCTCAGAAGTAAAATTAAAATTCAGTAAGAGCAATAATAATTTTCTATAGGTTTCTAACATAGTAAGCAGTTTAATGTTAAAAAGGAAAAAAAGAATTAAAGGAGCATATCTTTGTGCCTGAATTTCCACTGAGTAAATAAGCAAATGATTTATTGAGCTTTGCCTTCTTCTTAGATCCTGGAATATCTATGAGCAATGTTTGATCTCTGTGAAGCAATCCACTTGAAATAGCCAAAAATATTCTTACTGTGCAGATTGATTATCAAGAGCTGTCAGTGAGGTTTGCCTTCTCTGTGCCCCTCAAGCCATTACTCAAGTGGACCATGCAGCATTTTTCAGCCTCAGCTGGACTTTATGTGCAATCACAGAAATTATTCCAGTGAGCTCTGGGCAGTCAAGATCAAGCCCACTTGGCAGACAGACTTTTCTGGGACAGAGGTACCAGCAACATCCAGGGGTTCCCACTGCCTGTGCACTGGCCAGCCAAGAAAACAGGGGACAAACCTGTGTGAGATTCATCTCCAGTTTGGTGCTGACTGATTTTACAAAACAGCTCTTGCAGTCGTAATGTTTCCTGCTTCAGTGTGAATCTGCCTGGGTGAGGAGAGGGGAAGAAACCCAGATTAGTTCAGAATTCCATAACAGATATCCATCCATCCATATATATAGAATCTCAATCAGAATCCTGCCAGGACCCCCAGTCCTGTGTGCCAGTTGCTGTGTGCCAGAAGTCATGGAAGAGTGGAAGAATGGGCAGGGTGTGAGGTTTGGCCAGACACTGCTTTGGCCTTGCTGCAGCAGCCATGTCCATACCCTAGCAAATGCCATCTCTCTACAGCTGCCACCTCTAATCTTTTAGAATTGCTGCTCAAACAAACACCAGAGTGCTTGAATTTCATCTCTGCGAAGGAATGCAAATATTTGCAAGCCAAAAGGGAGAAATGATGACAGTAGGACAGCCGGAGTGCTGGAATAAATAACAGATGTGTGTCATTCATGTGACAAGTACGAGTCAGAAAAGAGATTTTGAAATTAAAGAGTTAGGTAAGCTTAAAGGAACAAGGCTTAAACCCCAGTCCTTTCCAACTCTTCAGCTTCTTTGTTGCTAACAGTGGCCATCATGTTTTTCTAAGCCTTTCACAAAATGCATTAATACAAACTTGTGTAATAAACTTAAGGATTGTGACATGTAAGTGCAGCGCTACAAGCCAGTAAAGAATGGCAACTTGATTTATGGTAGCTAACTTCAGAAATATTGTTTTTCATATTGGGGAATACATATGCACTTCATCTTTTATGATTCACATGTACCCCAAAATGCCCAAATTAATCTTAGACATTGCTATTCCAACATCCTGTAAGATCCTTGTATAAAATTGGTTATTGCATAACAAGCATTGCAAAGAACTTGCTGTATCTCCCTAAGAAAAGGAGGGGAAAAGAAGTGGCTTTGATTAACACAGACTAAAACAAATGAAATATATTTAAGAAATTTGATCTTAATCTGAGATAAAAAACTGTCATTGCTCCAGTTGCACTCAAATAGCTGCGGGTGAAACCAGAGATATTTCAGTTAATGAAAAAGTGAAGCATTATGTATTTGTGATGGTACAAAATTGTCCTCTTCCATACTGCACATTCTGCCCGTTCCCTGCTCTGCAGTGTCAGCCAGAGCCTGTTGGAATAGGCTGAGGCACTGCAGAACTGGTCTCCTAAAGAGTGAGCACTTTGCAGAAAATGAGCTGCTGCTCTGCTGGCTCAGGGGGCTCAGGGAGCAGGGGCTCAGCCTGGCAGCCCTGGCACCCCCTCCCACCCTCCTGCTCTGAAGTCAGTTCTGTCCCTGCTCATGTGTCCCCAAAGAGAAGAGTTCTGCAAAGTGACTGAGAATGGGGCAGAACAGGAACCTGACCCCATTTCCCCAATTCCCTTGGAGTGCACCGGGGCCTTGTTAGAGACTGGCAGAACGTGTTCTGTTCTCCTCAGCCCTGACCCGAGACACTCCTCCTAATTTGCATTTTCATTCAGCTTAATAGACTTCTGCAAAAGCTCTTCAGTTTCAGCAAAACAGCACATCCAGCATAAAACCCTATCATGTGTTATTTTCATTAACTCATTCTTGAGCCTACAGTTTCACCAAACGCAGACATGCTTTTCTCCCTGTCCTGGCAAAATTAACAAATATGGTGAATATATATAAGGATAAGGAGTGCAAGACCCCATTACCATTTAATCCAAAAGGACTCCAATTTATACATCTCCTTATAAAGCTGTTATATTTGCAATGCCGAAATAAAGCACAATATAGTTTAAATTTTTGAAAATAATGATTAAAGCAATTATTATGTACATTGATTTTTAAAATTTATGTACACATTTATGTTACTAATACATTAATGTATTTATAATTATGCATTTATACAAGGTAAGTGTTATTTATCAACATATAAAGGTCTTGGTCATGCTTTGTTTCATTTTTAATCAAGTGGACAAGGTTGTTTATCTATTTGCCTGTTTGTGTCACTGAAAAATTATTTTAAGATCAAAATAATGGAGTTGTAATTCAACAAAATTCTGACTTACATACAGAAATATATACAGGGCTTTATGATGCCACTATTTGATTTCATTCTTCCAATTACCATAACCACTTCTGGGGAATGAATCAATATTTTCACTAGAGAAAGTGTCCATGTTGTTTATCTGTCTGTCTCAGGCAAAACAGCTTCAACGTTCTTGTCAACATTTATGAAGGAATAAAGAAATGACAAGAATAAAACTGAATCTGAAACAATTCTTCAGAGTCCAGACATTTGCCTCACACACCCCTGATTAAAGCAATTTGTAACTTATGCATATGTTGGAGTATAATTGAAATATATGACCTTCCAAATATTATTACATATTGATTCTGCCAATTTATACCACAGGATGAAAAAGAACTTTGCAGGAAATTGCAGTATTATTGCAATCAAAGATTTTAGTTTCCAAAGAAACAAAGGTTGAGAGAAACAGCTTGGATAATTGAGCTCATTCAGACAGGAGATTCTGAATGTGCTGTGAATGCAAAGCAGCCTCTGATTGCGTAATGCTTAACACAATGATCAGAAGTAATTGATTTCACCCTTCTTTTAGGTTTTATTTCTCATTAGTAGGCAAAAGCAGTGATTGTCTCATTTCACTTCAATGCAAAAAATTACAGTTGTTGCTAATTAATATAGAATATCTTTACTAGTTTCGTAGATTTCTAATTTTCTGGATCTCAAATTTTTTAAGTCCTCAATTTGCAAACCAGCTTCTCTCATAATTGTAGAACTTTTATTTTGTTTGTATTATCTACTTAAAAGATGATCAGAATCCAAGAATAAAAACTGTGAGTTTGACATGACAACTGCTCTGAGAAGATTTCTGCATCTCTGGTACAGCTGACCCCAACTGCCCCCGGGGACATTCCAGACTCCATGGGGCATTCTCAGTGTATAAACCTTCTTTACACAGGACACACTTACTTCTTCTTATTAATCTGTGTCTTGCCAGGTGCAACTGCCAACACCTGACCAAGTTGAAATATGAAGCATTTGCCATAAATGGTGCATGATCAGGACAATAAATTTTGCATCAAGATTCTGAGTTTTCCTTGGTAATTCAGATCCAGCCAAACTCTGGCACACAGCTCCAGGCCCAGCTGTGCTTCAGTGCAGGAAAATGTACCAGTGCCTGAGTCTGGCAGTGCCCAGGGGGATTTCAGGAGCAGCAATGCAGGACACACAATTTTGTGCCTCTCCATGACTCCAGAACATTCCCAGGCTTTGGAAAGCTCTGCTCACCTATGATACAGTTGAACCACTTGGATTTTTAGAGACACACACTAATTCTGTCTAATGCAAGAAGATGGCAAAATGAAAATAAAGCTACTTGGTAATACTTAATGATTAGAATGGAGAATTAGAATGTGCTTAAATTTCACCTTAAAATATAAAAAGACCACAGTAATAATTAGCAACTCTGCTTTTGAATCAATTGTTTAAAAAAAAATCTTAATTTTTTTTTTTCAAAAGATCCATCTAATAAAGTTTAATAATGAAATCTACTCTTATTCAGGAACTCACTGCAGTTCCCTGACCAGATCATCATGCTTCTGCTTTAAGAGAGTTGTTGTCTTCTGTTCAGTGCCAAATATTTCCTATCCTACACAAGGATTGCTAGCAAGAACACGTCATACAGCCCAAAACCTGCACGATGCAATTGCAGTCCTTTGGATAGCTATGCACAAAGACTCTGCCCAAATATCTCCCACTCTGTCTCAGCCTTCCAGGGACTGGCACACTTTCCCACAGAATACAGGATGTGGTTGATAGTGGGCTTTCCTCAGAGCATTACCTAATCTTTTCTTACTGTCACCCCAATTCTACAGGCTGGGTAGGCATTACCAAACCTGTTTTGTGTGCAGACTTTGAAATCCATCCTAATCCTGTCTGTTGTTGTAAGAAATGGGAACAGAAAGGAAAAAAAACACCATTTTTAAAATCTGAAAACAGAGTAAAGAACCAACACAACACATCTTAACTCACCTTGCTTAAGCTATTGTAGCATTTTCTTAAACTGCTTTTTTCTCCTAATTATGGGAACAGTCTGTATCAATACTGTAGTATCAATACTTCCAATTTGTAGAGAATTTTTTCTACTCCAGAAGGCATGAAGCATTTTTTTGAATCTGAGCTAAGTGTCTTCTGCATCCTTATCCAAAAAAATGTTCCATATAGGATGACAAATACTTCTCAGGACTACCACAGGTTTGTTCCAGATGGCAAAATAACTGAGATCAATTTTACATGGTGTTTTCTACCCTGTTACAATACATAGCTACAATTTTGGTTTCTGAGCAGTATATTTTTTTAAAAAATGATCAACTTATGGCAGGATAATCTTCATGTTACATCAAACAGATTTTTTTTTGTTAGAGAATGGGGTTTTAAGAGATCCAGATCTGTTCCTCATATACTCACATATTTTTATGCAGCCTTCTTAAAATATTGTTTTTGCATCATACAAATGTCTGAAGCATTCTCTGTAAGCCACCTTCTTTCTAGAAAAATAATTTTGGAGAGGTAACTTCAGCAAATTAAGACTCCTGATGATTCTCAGTACAAATTTCAAGACTAAAACTAACTAAAAACATGGTTGTTCATGTAGTCTGGAAAGGGTTGCTGAGAGGCATATTTTTACCTCTGTGTAGCACTGCAGACTTTTACAGACATCAATTTAGACACCACCAAAGCTTTGCTACATCTCTGGCTGAATCAGGAGATCAGGGAAACACTAATACTCCACTAAACTGCTTAAAAGGTCGGGGTTAATAGTGCTTCCCACAGCTGGTTGTGCAGGGCCACCACCCACTTCATCTCCTCTGCAAGACACTCAATCTGTCAGCAGTTTGTGCAAAATTGAAATGCCTCATCTTCCTGATACCTCAATTCGCACATTCAGCTGAGTAACATAGTGTATAGTACTGAAAATATGTTCTATACACAACTTTAATTTCAAAAGATGCTGTGGAGATCATGCTGACAGAAGTGTCCTTTATGAAATGTTACTTTATTAAGCAAAATAGGAGATGGAAACATGATTCCTTATGGCATGATCAGCCTTTGGATAATTCTGTAATTACCCTGAGACTCATTTTTTCCTTTGCCCTGCCCATGACAAAACATGCAGCTCCCAGACAGAGGGAAGATGAAGCAGAGCTTTGATTGCAAATTGCAGCTCAGAGTTCTAGAAGCACACAGCTTACTGTCCTTATGCTGCTTTTCCAAAAAAACAGAAGAATCAAAAAGTAAAGGCAAAAAGAAGGAACAAGACACCAGTGGCATCATGAGGAAAGGTTATCAGTGCTGTCCAAAGTATCAGTAACACAGAAAATTTGTGTGGTCTTATATCCACAGTTCCTCAGATGTACTGTGTTAGGAAAGTGGATAGATCCTTCCTAAGGAAACAATTATCTTTTAACATGCTTAAATGGAGTTTGCTTTCTAAGTTATTCTCTGAAGTAGCTGATATTAACCTATCAGCATTAAGATAAATGGGTCTCATCTTACCCAATGTACTGATTCTTTTGTTCCTATTCATTTCCATCTAGCCCAGTGACAAGGTTACAGAAAATCTATTTTTGGATATTTTTCAGTATTGATTAGGAATTATTCTGAAAAGTATAATGGAATGGGAAATCAGTAGCTAAATCTTGAGCTTATCTTTATCTTGGGACATTAGTGTTAAGGTAGGTGATTTTCAATTTCTTGTCTGCTGTATTTTCCAAGAGCTGATGCATGTGATAATTGAACTAATTATTCCCATTACCAGGTGGTGCCAGCAGGTACATGGCAATGCCTGCTCAGCCAGAGATCAAATTATAAACCCAGAATTGTCTTTACGTTTAGACAGGAAACATCCAAGTTTTTCTGACTTTGTCAGATCAGCTTCTACCATCACAAACAGAATAACTTGTCTGAGAAAGGGAACAGCCTGGAGCTGTGACAGGAGAGTTTAGGCTGGATATTGGGAAAAAGTTCTTTCCCCAGAGGCAGATCACCTGTTCAATTGTCTGGTCAATTACCTCTGGACACTCCCTAATATCTGAACACTTTTTTTTAGTTGTGGTACCCAAACTGCACACAAGACTTGGGGTGAAGCTGTATGTCCTGGAATACACCACAAATTTTTAATGACTGTCCTTTGGTCAGCCATCCCATCACTATAAGAGATGTAGTTTATAGAAGAATTTATTAAGAAAGAGAGGAAACATCTGACCTTTATTTAGCTATTATGAAGGCAACTTTTCATATGAGAAGTACAGCCAACATGCCTTATTTATTTCAGATTACAAAGAGAAACAATTAAAAATGCAGCAATCCAGGGGAGGCAAAGCCATCCCACTGGTGCAGGGGCAAGGATGCCTCTGCCTGGGCTCGGTGGAGCAGCACTGGGCAGAGCCACCTGAGCTGGCTGTGGCAAGTTATCTCCAGGGCCAGCAGCACCAGGGCTGCCTCAGCGTGGTGCTTTCAATAATTACCCTTGCAGGGAAGCAGCACTAATTGCCTTGGCTCGAGCCCAGATGGATATGTTTTCCAGGGCTCAGGCTACCAGCTCACATGGCACTGCAGGGTGCTAGGCAGGCTTTGTACTTGCTTGATTATCTGCACCATGGCATTCCTAGATAAGCATATCCTACCTGATAACTGCTGGAAATGCCACAGAGCTGAGGGTGCTGAGAATATCTACATGATATCTGGGGAATAGGAAAATATGTATTTCCTAGAGGTGTAGGTTTAAGTCTGTCAACAGGTATAGTCAGCAGTACATCTTCTCTACCACTCTTATGAAATATCAACTGTAACTTCCATTATAGAACTTATCAAAACTAAAATAAATCACTTTAAAATATTTTTGCCTTCCAGCACGGTATTTAATGAACACACTTTCTCCTGAAAAGCAAATAAAATAACATAAAAATCTATACACCTGAGAATTTCTACTTAAGGTTAATTTTTCTTTTTTCACACTGAGGCATTAAATCTACTTTTTCAATTGATTCCATCTTGTTATTAAACACAGAAGTATTTCAGCCCTGGGGGCTATTCTAAAAATCTAAGTATTTAGAGCCATGCACCACATTTTGATTGCCAGAATGCCCTACATTTAGCAAATACAGACAAGCAGCACTTCTCAGGAAGTCAAACAGTAACTGACCATGAGTTTTAAAGAGCAACCTCCCAAACACATCTATCCTTGCTCGGTAACATCACTGGAATAATCTCTGCAATTTCATTGTGGTCAAGAAATCTGCATTATAAACACAGAAATAGGAGAACTACATTCTCTGACACTTGTGCTGATCTTTGGGTGGAAAATACAATTATTGACCTGAGGAATGAAACAGATCTTTTGAATTTTGTTAGAGGTTAAAACCATTCAATACGTCCACTGATTATTTTGCTTTTGGAAGGATCAGACTGAAAATGCAATAACACAAAGCCAACAATTGCAAAGCTATCCATAACAGAGAAAAAATAAACTTCTCATGGGAAAGCAGGATAGCTTTTCATAAAGTTTAGACTTTCAGAGGCTGAACACTAATCAATCTGACTTAAGAAGAAAAGCTATTTAAAGGAGAAAGGAGAACTACATTTGTTTCCCTGCCCCTTTTTTTTGCACCTCTCATACTTCCCTGCTCTCCTCTTATTTTCTGTTTTTGCAGGCTTAATTTTTGCAGTTATATCTACACAGTGTTATTATAAAATACTAAATACCATCATAGTTTCTGTCCCTCACAGTAAATAGTTCCTGACATGATTTAATAAAGGATAACAATCAAGAAGGAAGATCTTAAATATTAAGCATTTACTTTAAACATTAAACAACTAAGTTCTCCTCTAAATTTTTAACACTTATATCAACTTTATAAAAACTGAAAATGAACAAGGAAAAACTTTTAGTATGAAAAATATATATCCCTAAACAGGAGAAAGAAACTGGGAGTGGGATGTCAGGGACACTGCACATTATAAATATTTCAGGTCACAGATACAGAAGGAAAAAACACCATGTGATTTTTCCTATCATCAGGAGAACGTGATCTCTTGGTAAAGAATTAACAGTTCCAGCTAATTTGGCCTCAGTGACACTGACAGCACCAGAAGTGTTTCTGTCCACGCTGTGAGCCCATCTCGGTCTCCATGAGTGGGACAAGCCCAGAAACCCAAACTGGGCAATTCCTGCCCCCAGTCAGAGCCCATCAGCTGAAGAAGTGACAATCACCATTACTCACAGCCACGTGGGAGTAGGAGATTTCTTTATTGCTAGTTTCACTTGTCTGAACCATAAAAGGCTCATTATCCTGAAAGCTGCACTCTTCTGTTATTCTGTAGACAAAGTCAATACCAGGATACTGATTAATATTTGATCTACCATATTTGTAATCAACAAAAATCTTCTCTTAGTCTTGAACCCTTATTTTCATTGCTTTTCACCATCTTCTCAGTAAGAGAGAAATGACATTTTAATAGAATTTTATACTCACTAAATTAAAATGTCCAAGGTAATGTTTAATGAAGCATAATGCTGCTAGTCACACTCCCTTGATCTTAATAATAATCTCAGATTAAAAAAATAATACTATCACTTTATTACAAACTCTTCTGAAGGTTGGGGTATATCAGGAGACAGAAAGAAAACAAGCAAGCAAAGAAACCCACACATGTCCTACTTTTAGGCTTGGGGACTGTAAGTCTAAAAATGAGTGAGGAACTTTGAGCAGTTTTAATGGTCTGAGAGGGGTAACTATGGTCATTCTATTTGGGAGTAAATCAGAAAGTTTTGACATCACTCAGCAGTCATGTCACCAAACCTCTGTTCTTTCTTAATGCTTATTTACTTTTTTGGCCACTGGAACAGTCTTCAGAGACAGACACCTCTTTTTATGAGAGCAGCTCTGTATGCAGCTGCAAGAAGAAAACCCTGGGATCTACTTTTCAGTTCACTTTACCCCAGCTGCTGAAGTTTTCATTTCAAGCAATTAAGGAAAAACATAGTAAGTGGAATATTGTTTAAGATAAAAAAATTAGAAAACTTTCTATTGTTTTCTTTATATGTGTCTAGACAAGTAATGGAACACATTAATTCAAGTGCTAAATTTTTTTAAAATTAAATATCCTGGTTTTCTGCTCTATAGACACACTCCAAGAGTCTTTCAAAGCAATGTATGCAATACTGAAATGGTTTAAAACTGTGTGTCACTTCAGCTTAAAAGGATATAAATTTATTTCCTTAATCTCTTAATGCAGGCTTGTGTATTTCTTTTTTTTAACCTTAATTAATTTCAGCAAATTATGTGATTATAGCTATTTCCAAATCCTTTTCTGAACCAACAGATGCTCCTAAAACACAGAAAACAAGAGACAGCAGGTGTAAGACAAAGAATGTTGTTCTGAAGAAAGTAGGAATTCTGAAAGAACCGTTTTCAGAAGCTCAAGCCTGCAGACCAGACAACACTAGAGGCAATTCAGAGCATCTGTGAAATTATAAAAAGAAATGAGATAGTCAACAGTAAAAGAAAAAAAAAAAGACAGACATAAACTGAAAAATCACCAGTGTTTTAAATTTAAGAATAGTGGAGGAAGACTGTTTAAAACCCCCAAAAATCTTATTTGCAATATAATTTTGAGAAGACAATGGCTCTGTCAAGAAACAATAGAAAAAACCACAGATAATTTCATTCTGACAACCAAGTGAAAGCCTGAGAAAGCATTTTCTCTTTATGGAAAATACGAATAGGAGGCTGGAGGAGAAGCAGAGGAGCATCACACAGTTGCTGTCTGTGGTTTTCCCTGTGCCTGAATGACGTGTTCATTGCTGCTATTGCATGGGCTGCTGGAGTGCAATAAACCCTTAATCCCCACAGCCATTCACAGGATGTGGGCTTTGCCAGAGCACTGCTGCTTTTTCCATGGATTCCAAAGCTTTTGTGCTGTCTGGAACCATCACCAGGATCCGAACTGAACAGCAGCAGCAGCTCAGGCACATCAATTAGAAAGAGCTCCCCTGCCCCAGAGCACAGCTTCCAGTGTTCAGGGCTTTGAAAATCTTTCAATAGATCCTTTTCCTCTTTTCTTTGCCTCAGAAAAATAAGGAAACTCTGTAGAAGTTGATGTGCAATAATAATTTGTCTATTGAACCCACGCTTTTCCCCTTTGAGAATGAGAGCAGTATTCTGTTTAGATCAGTACATTGAGATTACTGTTAGATATATGTGCATGATTCATAAACCTCTGAAAAATACTAATCTGGCCTGGTTATTGTGAAAATACTCTATAATTATACATACATTTTGCTACACTGGTTCAGATGGAGAACTGAAACTTATTCTAACACAGATCTCCCTGATGTTCATTTTCTGCTGCTTGTATGTGATGAACATTTATCCATTTTCAACCAACCATCAAGTACTGCAATTATTTTTGCATGCTTATTAATCATATAGCATAAGGAAATAATTTATTTCTAAGCAGATCATAAAAAATGAGGTGTATATGTTGATGTTCTCTGCTAAAGAGCCACAGCTGTCACAGTATTTGAAGCTGTTAGTGCTGAGCCCCTTGCAATATATACAAATTACCTGTCACAGCCTCAGTTACAGTATTTGGGGGATGTATCTGTTCAGGATAGATGGGACAGGAAATTACATTTTTTTCCCAGGTCTATGTGATTGTTACCTCAGGACTATGCACTATGGAATATCAAGATTTTCACCTATTTAAAAAGAGGAGGAAGCATTGAATATGTAATGGGCAATCAGTTGAGGTAGTTAAGAACAAAAGGTGATTTTTTTCTTTAAGAGCCTGAGGGAGGAGTAGGACTCAGGGAAGTTTTACATCAAATGATTGTAAACAGATCATTATAAGTAGCCAAATTCCTGTAGTAACAAGATGGCAGTAATCAAAAGAAAACTGGCAAAAGCCTTTCTGTCAACAGGTAAGCAGTGTTACCCATGTGCTGTATTTTTAATAAGTTAAAAATACTTACAGCCTTGTTTACATGCACACAAGGATTTTAAAATACAGTTAGCAGAGATTGTCTTTGGTATGTTCCCATATATTTCAATCTAATTTATTTGATAAGGTGAATTTTTTAAGCTCTGCTTACTGAGTTATAAAGTAATCATGGCATTTCACATGTTTGTGATGAGCTTGAGATATAGTTCTTCTCTTCCCACACAGCTTTTTAATAAAATGCTGCCAGTTTGCTGACCTTCCCCTCTTCAAGGTTAATGGTTTGTTACCTACAAATTACTTTTCATGATACAGCTTGGGTTATGAACCCCAAAATAGTCTTCTCTTGGCTCTTGTTCAATTTGTTTTAGGCTCAGAGAAAAGCAGATTTCACAATAGCAAAAAGGGCCAGAGAAATGAAAAGAGATAATGGTGGCTTTAGAAACTTGTCTTTTTGTTCTATAAGAAAACACAAAATTATTGCACTGGGGTGATACTGGGGAACAAGTGCTGTCATGTTATGTAGAAAAGCTGAAAGCCTCTGAGATTGCAATTTACTACTGCCCTGACTCCTTTTTCTTGCATACAGAGCCTCTGGGCTAAAGATATTTCAGAGACAATAATTAGTGACATTGCATTATTGTAAAGGTTTATAAAGATGTTAATAATCAGACAATTTATAATATGCAGGCTTTGTTATCATTATGGAACATCTGTTATTTAAGAGCCAACTGCGTAATAAACTGTGTCTCAGCATTTCTTAATCCTGTCACAGTTTAAGAAGTTAAAAAGAGATGAAATTAAATTTGATCTTGGGAGGTAGCAGAAATATTTGCATCCCACAGAGGACAGTAAAAGCAGAAGGTGTTCAGTACCACCTGGCAGTTTTCAAATCCTTCACTAATATATCACATAATCCTTTACCAGCTGGCCCTTCCCACCCTTTAAACTCTGAGAGGGAATTTTGTAAGACACCAAGGATTCCTGTAGCACATTATAATTCCATATCCAGGAAATACATATTTGCTTTCAAGTTCTGGGAACCATTTGAGTATCTACACAGAAAAAATGTAACTCTGCCACTTCAACTGCAATTTCAGTCATAAAAAGCCATGTAGGAGTCTCTCATTTTGTCTGGCTGTTGTTTTCTAGAGATCATTTACTTTACATGAAGCCATTTATAAAGGAGTGGAAAATGATGCAATAATGAAGTAGAGCTTTCTTGGTGTACTTGTGGTACCCTTGCACAGAGAGTATTGCAAACTGCTTAATTTCTTTGATTTTGAATAATTTTATTTTGCAGGCTTTTTGAGTGAAAACTGGCAGCATCCTGCAGAATTACACCCTGAAATAACTCTTACCACTTTATAAACAAGATAACAGAGCCCAGATTCTTTGCTTAAAGTCATAACACTTCTACTAGTGCCATTCAGAAGCTGCTGAAATTATGTCAGCTTATTCCAACAGGGAATAAGCCCAACCTTTTTTTATCTAAGTTGTTGGAAAAGGGTTGAAAATGTATCTCTTTCACAAATACACTCTCCATAGATCCCTCTCACATTTAATTGCTTCAGCAGTTCATTAGACTGTGCATCAGAGCACTACATAAAATTTACTTTTAGTTTACATTCCAAAAAGTGAGTTAGTCAATAGCTATGATGTACTACTTTTTGTCTACAGAGACCATTAAAATCTTTACTTACAGCCATTTGTGCAATGCCTTCAAGCTATTTCAGTTCAATTTTATTCAACATTTAGAGATATTTTTTAAATTTATACTCTTTTAAAGGAAAACCCCCATATTTTATGAGTTTCCAGGGGATTGCTATTCCTCTCTCTTAACACTCTTTTTCTTATTTATATCTAATTTCCCTTTTTTTTACTAGTGCACTGTGATTGTACATTTCACACAACAAAATCATCATTTCTGCCCCACCCCCAAGATGTTGTTTGAAAGAAAATGCCCAACTGTAGCATCCTTAACCTATCAAATACAAACTCAACTCCTGTAATCTTTTGCTTAAGTATTTGTTTTACTTTGTGTAAGTTTTGTTTTCTCGATTACTTAAGCTGCTTACAGCACCAAAATCCAGGGTTCCTCTAGCACTGGCCTGGGAAATGGGGGTGGTTTTCAACTATGAAAATCCAAGACCTCTGGGAGCTAAACATTGTCAAAGTCTGCAAAGGTTCCAGTAGCAGTGCCAAAGCAAACAAACCTCCCCAAAGTGGCACTCAGCTTCCCTTTGGGTCCAGTGGAAAGGCTTGCAAAGAAGCAAAGTTAGAAGCATTTTTAAGTGACTCTACATCTTGAAAAATTAGCCTTGTTAAGAGGTCTCAGGCTGGGGTTCAGCTCCTAATGCAAAACTTTAAAGCATTCAAGCCTGGTTTTCCAACAGGATTTAGGATATGACAGTTTTAAGCTGTTCTCCTCAAGTAAAATGTGCACTGGATTAAGCAAAATTTCCAGAAGTGATAAATCTGACAGTGGTACCCTAAAATATCAGCTTAGAAGCATCAGTGACCTATTATGAAATAGATGGTGTTAAAAGATTCAAAGCTTTTAGGATGGGGTGCTGCAGCACTGCCATCAGAGTAAATCAGGATAGTCAAACTATCAACCCTTTTACCACTATACAAAATTTATTTTAGTTAAAACCCTAAGCCTTTCATTATCTAAATTAAAAGTATACTGTGTTTATTGAATTTGGAGATTAGCTTGCTGTTATACACTGTGGTCTTACTTTGATGTCTCAGGATTAATATTCATGAGGTTTCAGACTATTAACTACACATGTACAACATCTAACAAGAAACGTATCTTACAGAGTTCAATTATTGTACAATGCTGTTAGTTCTGATTTTATCTTTCATTTTTCTGTGGATTCCCATGGAGTTTTCATAAAGTCAATGTTTTAAGGTTGGTTGTGGCAGGTTTATTGCATTGATGGATCTGGATAAAACCTGGTCTTTCAAATCCAGAAGATATCTTTCAATTTCTTTCTCATTTTTACTAGTTATAAATGTGTGAAAACTTTCAAATTCAGCTGCCTGAAACATCTGAACTTTCAGCAGAACTGGAAATCAGCAGGAACCATTCACTCCTCAGTCAGTTCAGCCAGAATGTGGCACAACACTTTGCACACCACTGGTCAACACTGACCCTGGTCCCTCTCTGAAGAGTCTCAGAGACACGAAAACTTTGTGAACTCTGGGCCCCACACAGAGCCAGAAATACAAGAAAATGTAACCTGCTACTTTTTTGGAATTCAGGATAAGGCTCAACCCCAAAAGTCCTGAACACTGGTGTGGTCATTACCCCACAGGGGCTGCTGTGCAGAGCACTTCCCACCGAATTCTCTGCCAAGACGCGGCCTTAAAGAGTCTCTGTCCCTCCCTCAGTGCAGGGGAGAGAGTCAAACTGCACAGCAAGAGCAACAAAAAGCACCAACAAAAGGAAAGGTCACAATTTGAATTGCAAACTCTACGTGAGCCTTGGCTGATAAAGCTAAATCCAAATTTGAACATTAAAGGTTTGAAGCTGCTCTGCTAGGGATAGAGGTTGCTTCTGCTCATCCCTTTAACAACCTACTGGGCATTCCAGGTAGAGCAAAGATGGCAGCAACTCTCAAAGTTCACAGGATTCATGTGAAATATTTACTATTTCAGTAGAGAATAGATATCAAATTACCCCTTATATAATAGAGATTTATTTTTCTAATAGAGTTGTGGTGCAGTAATATAACTTCCTAAAATATAATTTCTAATTACATTAGACTGATTTCTCCTGAAAACAAAAGATATTTCAGACCCTACTGTTTAAGCTCTAATTCCTACTTAAATCTCTGGATTTGGAAAAGTTCAGAATTAATATTTTTAATATTTCATCTATTTGAAATTTTGGAGCTTTACTTTTACTGTCTTTCAAATTACACTTTAATGAATTTGGTCTCTACCAATGGATGTTACTCCTTATTGTCAGCAAGGCTATTGTGTGCATTGTTCCAACACAGCAATGTCATCACATAAATCTGGTTCCAGTTTAGCTTTCAGTGTTGAAGACTAAATGGAAATGAAACAAATGCCAGCTTTCAGTCCTACAATTATTCCCTGAAAGCTTGATGGAGAAAAAGACTTGAAATGCCCAAACACAAAGAAGTGAAATATTAACTGTTAAGACCAATTATCTCTTCACATGAGCAATCCCAGGAGGTGTCCCTGCATGGCACAGTGTCCAGCTGTGCATAAAACCTTTATCTGCTGAGGGCCCAGGAGGCTCAGAATGGCCTGAAAATACCCTGACCTTTGGAGCAAGCTGGGCTGTGCTCAGCAAAACTGGTTTTCTCTCATGAAGGTTACCATTTCCATGCACAGAGCTGAGAGGTCACAATGTACTGGTGCTTGGATTTTTAAGGGAAAATTGTTTTATCAGGAACTTCTGTTCTCAATGAATGATGCCAGAGAGATCAAGAAGCATCTCTTCAGAATTAGTGTAGATATGTGACCCTTGCCTCCTAAAACTCTGCAGTATTTGTAACAGCTTACTGAGCTTTCTGTTTAATTAACAAAACTTGCATAAAAACCTGCTTGAGAAACAAACCCTTATTTCCACCACTAATATATTGAATGAAGGTTCTGTATCAATTCTCCCCTAAACAGCTGGAGACATACAGTAAATTTATTTTTGAGAGAAAAAGCTTATTACTGTCTGCCTTTTCACGCTGTGTTTCAGCTTATGGGTAAGATCAATAGGGAAACCCCTGGAATACACAAGCTGTATAAAATGTTCTTTTTTATCCATTTTTCTGTGCCATGAGTGCAGCACAACAGTGCAATTCTGCCACTCAAATCTGTTGTTTTGCCCAGCTTTGCTTACCCATGGGCTGCCATGGAATCCCTGCCAGTTAAATGAAGCCTCAGTGTTGCACTCTGAGGTTTCAGGTATTTCAGTGGAAAGCAAGGGATGGGAAACACAAGCTCAAAGCTTCAGAACTATTGGAGCTCTTCCCCAGGGTCTGAGACACTACTGAGGGTTGTAGATCCTTGTATTTTCGACCAAATTCCTTTAAAGGGCTTGTTTTGATGCAAAAAGCATCTCAGCTGCTGCAAAATCCCCAGATCAGCATTTGTACAGTCACATTTCTTAATCAACATATTGGCTGAACAATTGCTTTTAGAATATCAGAGCAGGAGGCACAGGGATTTATCACTCATCTTTCATTATTTCTGGAAGGAAAAAAAAAAAAACCAAAAATTATTTCTTTCCCTGACTCTTGCCAACTTTAAGGTCTTCTGTCAGCCCTATTTCAGTAGGAAATTTCAGCAGGAAATTTCAGCTCTGCAGTATGAACAGTTCATCTCTTTTCCTCTGCTCTCCCAAAATGATAAAAAGTAAGGATTAATATTTAAAGCAAGCAAACCTGCAACAGTACAGAACAGCTGAAATATGGGTTGAGAAAACTGAAGCCCAGTAGCATCATCTTCAATTACACATAATTTAAATCATTAGCTTCTTAGTTTTCAGCTTGCCCCATTAACCATGGGGGGACTTGTAGGTTTCTTCTTATCAGCTAACTCAGGGAAAATAAATTCTCTGATGTAGCAGATTTATTTGCATTATTAAGAACTGAAGCTTAAATTCTTGGGTTTCACTTGGCAACCCAGGCTTTATAAGGGTTTAGACTAATGTGTATACCACACTTGAAGTGAGATTTTACCTTAATGGTGATTAATGGCTGATTTCTCTGTCTGACAGTAGGAAGATAGTTAGCACAGTTTTTGGACTTTTGCACCTGCAATCCTTAAAACTATTTCAGTTTTATGTTTCAGTAAGTTTCAGGGTATGCAAGAGCACTTCTGAAAAGAACACTGGGAAGTGACTGGTGGCTGTCATCAGGTAATGAATGTTTTACAGGGACCGAGTGAGTTTCCTCACAGATTATCCCAGTTGTCAGCTCTGGGGAATGCAGTCTGATTTCCAAGTATTTGTATTTGTATGAGCAGCAGATCCCTGTGTTTCAGGTGTGAGGGGCCAAATTGTGGTTTGTGGTTCAGACATCCCACTCACTCCTTTTGAGGTACCAGAACTTGTAGGCAAATCTCAAAATTTGTCTTTGTCAAGAAAATAACAGTTTTACATTTCACTCCCTTTTCCTCGGTAAATTTCTTTGTACCCCACAGTAAATCAAAAGAAATCCAACATGGATATTAACACAGACAAAAGAAGAAACAAAGATGAAATCTGATCAGGTTTGAATTAGTTTATGCAAAGTTTATGCATCTTCCCACATTTGCATTTTAGATGAAATGTGTTTTCATTTTGTCTGTAAAGACTACCAATAAATCTAAATTCCCTGTCCACATTTACAGCCTTTGAGCAGCATGTTGTATGAAGATTAGCTCTATGGACTTATAACAGTTCTTTTAAAAAGCTGGAGGCAATTTACTACAAATAAAAATTTCTACCTGAACCAAAAATTGGTCTGTGTGAATAGTTTAGCCATCCCTTGTTAAATTCCTAATGAGGCCTCTTATTCCTCTTTAATTGTGTACATTTCTAAGAATCACTGAAACCCAAGTGATGTGCAGGTCCTTCCTGCACCTTTGTTCTTCCACCCAGCTGCTACCTTAGTACCTTCCACCTTATAAAGAATAGACAGGTCAGAAAAGCAGGTGCTAAATATCAGAAAGTAACAGATCATTAGATCCAGAAATAGCATGACTTTGAGCACATAGTCATGAGATTTAGTAAAAGAAAAAAGAAAATCATATAGAAGAAAAAAATTTGTTCTAGATAACAAAGGTGAAACTTTCTGAAAAATTGATGCTGTGGGTCACACAGCTGGTCTGTAGAAAGGTGGCAGATTGCCTAACCCTGCTCTATCTACCTTCATCCTCATTCTTGAAGAGCACTAGAAAGAATATTTTTTAAATGCACTGAATATTTTTAATTTACTAAATTTTCTGCGTCAGTAGTGTCTGTGTAAAAGAGATGAAATCATTAGGTTGTAAGTGGTGTGTTCAATTACTATCTAATAAAAATGAAGTATGCAGAAGACAATCGATTTTTAAATGCAGTCTGTACAGCACAGGTCACTCTGCCTTTGGCTGAGTGCTAATATCTTACCCTCATTAGCCTGTTGTGGCAGAGTTCAGACACCTGTCAGGTGGATCAGCTATGGACAACTAAATCTCTCAGACTGACAGCTATTCTTTTTCTGGATTCATTATCTTGATTTACACACACACACACACACACACCACCACCACCACCACTAACAACAACAACAACAACAACAACAATAATAATAATAATACCACCCCTTGTATCTCATTTTGCAACTCTTCATAAGAAAATATTGATTTTTCAATCTGAAAAGAATTTAAATAAAACTCCAGCCCAGCTTTTATATCTGAATTTCACTGGATCTGAACACACTGCAATGGATGCAAAGGACTGCAAGGTTTCCTTTGTGCTGAAGGATTCCTTAATGAGAAGAGCATTCCTCTAATCCAGTTAACTAATACAGAAATCAACTGAAAATTTTCTTTTAGCATCAATGCAGGCTAATATTTCATATAAGGAAAAAAAAAGTTCAGAAACACATCACTCCTACAGAGGGAATAATCATAGAAGCATCAGCACTGGGCACGACCTCTGGAGACCTCTAATCCAAGCTCCCACCTGATCTATTTGCAACAGGTATGGGGAGCCTGGGCCCAATTTGCCTATTCTGCCTAATTTGAAGTATTCTCTTTCATTAACAAGACATCAGATTCAAATGCAAAGACATTTGTCATGGTCCACAGGTATTTAACATTAGAAGAATTTGATTTCCCCCAGTTTTCTTGTAGTGCTACTATTTCTACATGACTTTGCTGAGTATTTTAAACACAACTACACATTTCTTTCATGCCTAGCTTAAGTTCAGTTTTACATTTTGCTGGGAACACTTGGTGTAACTAATATTCATGACTATTCTGACAGCAGGGATCCAAAGATTGAGAGATCCTGCTACAATAGCTGCAGTAGAAGATGCTAACAGGGAAAAAAAACCCAAACCAAACAAGATAAACCACAGGCCTAAGACTGGGAAAAACAGACATTTATTTCTTACCAGCTTTTATACCTGATATCTGTCACTGTTCTAAAAATTACTATTTGTATTAGACATGACTACAAAAGCTATTTTAAAAGGAATCCCACAAGATAATAACCGTGGAACTGACCTGCACTGCATTTATGAAATGTCAGCAGTGGAAGATTAACTGCTGATACAGGACAAATCTACTACCTGAAACAAAATTGACACATGGAAAAACTATTTGGTTGGTAACAAAGGCCACATATCTACTGTGGATGCCACAGAGTGGGCCAGTGTTACCTGCTACAAATTAGTTTGTGTGCACAATACACAGAACCCCATTTCCTGCATAGCTGGAGAGATGATTTGTTTCAAATCAGAGTTTGAAGGGTACAACATGTGCAGAAAGGATACCCTTCCTGCCTGTTCTGAGTCAAGTGTTTGGTATTTGCAGTACTTTGTTCTTGCTGGCATTTCACCTTGCATGTCTCAGACATTTTAATATACTCAAAACTGATACCATGCAGTAAAACAGAAGAAGCACCACTCAAATGCAGAAATTTGTATAAAAAAAATTTAATAAATTCTTTGGATAAAAATATGCAGCTGCAGAAAAGAACCTTGCCACACCCACCACTATCCATCACACAGTGGATGCAGGGAAAGAAAAGTCTTCTTTTCGTTTTGTCTCCTTGTACTTATGTTCTGTTGCTGTTTATCTGAATAATTCAGGTAACAAAAGATTAAGCCATTATTGAGCTATTCTTCCTAAGGAAATGAAACTTATATTACAGTGGTCTCTCTGTTACTCATTAACAACCCTTTTATTAATTCTTGGTTGGGTTCAGTCAAATCTGACAGAAAATCAGACATCTCAACCAGAGGATGCTTCCTAGATGAGAAAAACAAAGGCTGGAGAGAGAAATGTGATCCAGGTTAGTGGTTCTAGCCCCTGGAAAAAGGGGCCTCCAAGGATGGAAAGTCTCCAAAGATTCTGTACAGATTTTGTACTAGGAAAGCATACAGTACATGTTTAACATGCCAACCAATTCCCTGTCTCTGGGAAGGGTTCACTGCACTTGTCCCTTTTCTCTTTACTAATTTAGTAATCTTGGCAAATTCTCATCATGCAGAAAACTTCTATCTCACAAAGTTACCAGAGTTCTTTGGCTGGGCACCATAAAGAAATGCATGCACATAGCCCCTGAGCAGCAGTGACAGCACCTTGGATAAACAGCACCTCGATTACACTAGCAAACACCTCCACTGAGAAAAAGATTTCATATAAAAGAATATGCATATTGCTTTTTGTCTGTTAGAAAACAAAGGAAGAAAAATGCATCTAATTAGCAGAAAGCACAGCAGTGAGTAGCTCTCACCCTTAGCTATCTGTTAAGAAGAGCAGAAGTTGCCTGTGAAGTTGCTGTGCTTCCTCCTCTGTTCAACGAGCAGCCCCACTGCACATCTGGCTCTCAGCATCTTTAAAATAAACTTCAATCTGCAATGCCTAGTATATGTTCAGGGAAAAAATCCCAGGGAATAGTGGTGGTGGTGGCTGTGGTGGAGGCGAGGAAGTGGAAGTTTGTTAATTCCAGGTGATAATCCAGACACCCTCAGCTGTAGACAAACAGAAGGCAATAATTTTGCTCCGGCAGGGAAGCAGTAAAACCTTCGTGGCGAGGGCGAGGTCTCCTTGTCTTTGAGTGATTTGCGAGGTCGTGCAGAGCTCAGCTTCGCCCAGGGGTGTGCAAGGGGAGAGGCACTGTGGCAATGAGGCACTCACACACATACCAGCACCCAGGGTCAGTGCTGCAGTGACCATACACAGCTGCACAACGGGAACATTAAGACAACTGAATTCCTGAAAGCATTCATACGTGACTTTGGAGAGGGAAAAAGCCGTGCAGAATAGCCCATACCAGAAGAACTCCGAGTTCATGGCTAAACCAGCAAAATGTTCCAGGTCAGAACACAGCTGACCTTCTGATCAAGCCATTTAAAAACTCCTGATCCAGAACTAGAAGTTCTGACTTTTTACATGAGCACAAGCAGCGTAGAGTCGACCCAAATATATTCCTTCATGTATTATTAACTTTGGACAGCAAATTACAAGCTCGATTTGGTTTCTTATGGACCTGAATGCTCCTCAGGTTTCACTCCTATCTGACCTCTCCTAAATTCACTTTTTAAAGCTGAATTTGAAATTACAGTCCCTAGCTAACTAGTGTCCAAGCAAACAAAAAAGTTACTTTCTAACTTTAGTAGAAGAAAGAAGTAGTTTGTTCATTTCAGTGATAAAACTAAACAACTTTGTCTCCGTCAGGATTCCTGAGTAATTATATTCCATACATTTCTAGTTTTTCCAGGTCTCTGGTAACCTCACAGTCACAACACCAATTTATAGGCATGTTTAGGTTAAATCATCTCAAAACTCTGTGATTTCCTACATATGATTTAGGGCATATGATGTGACCAGGGTATTTAATTTATGCCTCTCAGTTGCTGAGCCATCTTTCTACTTCAGCTCTGGCTTTTATTTTTAGCCAATAAATCTGGCTAAATCCAGTTGAAATGTGGGAAGCAAAGCCACATGACCCTCCTGGACAGCACAGGCCTACATTTCCTTGGTGCATTAAAAACAAAGGCTGTATTTTTGAACTGCATAGGGACTGCAGAAACTCAGTGAATAAATAACAATTTGCTGTGCATTTTTTAAAAAATATAAAATACAGTTCTTTTATGCCACTTCTAACATAATTTTTAATGATACCAAATGCTAAAATATTTCAAAGGATGCTTGCTGCTGCAGATACTCCTGTTGCCCACATTGCCATATAATTTTGTGGTAATTTACTACAGAAATCTCCCTTTGTTCAGGCAGTGAGCTATTACTGAAACACCAACAGGATACAAACAGAAAATAATGTGCATTCCATTGAAGGCATAAATAGGAAGTTTCCCTCACTTCCAGACTCAGAATTGACAGTAAGAAGCACAAAGATAAAAGAGTCATAAAGATAAACCATGTTTTCACAAAGTAACTCTTTTACCAGTACTGACAGTTTTGATGTTTCTCCCAAGCACTAACATTCTATATTTACTGTTGCATTTCATTTTATGGATTTTTCCTCACACTGAGTTCAAATGGAATAAACAGAAGTTTGAATTATAGCATGTAACATGGTCAGAAAGGGACTTTATAGAATTAGATCAATTCTTGTTTCTTACCCACCTGGATTCATAAAACACTCATATTGGCTCTCTGCTTCTACAATCGTTGTCTTTGGTTACTCAGCTTTCACAGTCTATTAGAAGCTGAAGGAAGAGCTTTTTACGAGAAAAATAGAAATCATGGGACTTTGACTCTGCTGTTCTCTCTTCTTCATGATTTTTCTCTAAACAATTTTCAGAAAGTTTTTAATCTCTTATTTTTCCCTATATACACATATTAAATAAAACCCTTCACTGAAATTCAAAAACCCTGTGATGTCACAGCCAGTAAAGTCAATGGAAATACAAGTCTCCATAGTCATATTTCCAATGAAAGCATGGAAAAATGGATAAATTAGATGTGAGACAAGTGAAATGGAAAGGAAGTGAAAGCAAACCTACTCTAGATAGCTCCAAAGGGTTTCTTGTAAGACCTTCCCCTGAGTGATACAAAAGGGAGCAGTTGGTAGAACTGATGCAGTATTGTCTTCTACAGAGGACAGACAGACATGACAACTGACTACTCTAGTGCAGGACAGATAACATGTTCAAGATGTTTCTAGATAATTAATTATTCCTTAAATATTAGCATTAGATATTAGGAAATCTGTTAAATATAGTTGTATCCCTTAGATTCTCAGAATAATTTATTAACTGTCTGCAGTCTCTATTTTTCTTGGGAACCTTAAACAACAGTGGCTTGAAATACAGGTGAAGAGATGCAATTTCTCCCTTCTCTTGTTACTTTCAGGCCAAAATTAAGCTGCTTGGATTACTTCCAGTCTGGCTCTCAATATGTATGAAGGAAGAAGCAATGGTGCCTGTGATTTAATAAAAGTGATTATCTGTAATGAAAAGCTGTGACCCTTCTGTAATTCATCTAAATTAGATCTGCACAATAAAAAGGAAAGTTTTTTCCTTCTTAGCCCTTCCATCCTGGCTGAGAACACCATGGTGATACTGAGATAATCCCAATATCTATGGTCTGAGTGTCACTGAACACAAAGATGTACCTGGAATTCTGACTTCATTCTCCATGCCACACTCAGCAAACGTTCCAGGAGGAGTGGGATGAGCCCCCAGCTATGAAGAAAACTTGTATATAATGTGTCTACCAGCAAAATAAATAAACCAGTTGACAAAGTCTCAGGAACTGGGCTTGTAAATCACGTGGACTTTTTAAGATTCTAGAAATCTTCTTGTGATTTTTTCCCACGCCCACACAAATATTTAGAATTACAGTGATTGCAATGCACATTGGATCAAAGAATAAAAATTCCAGTTTCTGAGAAGTAAAAAAAGGAAATTGCTATTATGGGTCAAGAGCAATGAAATTAAAATTTTGAGACCACTACAGTACTCTTCTATGTGTCAAGTAAACTAAAAGTCATATAACCCTACTACTGTATTTTGCAATGAAAAGACTGTTGATCAAAAGTTAAGGAAATCTGAGCTTCACAAAAAAACCTTAACAAAACCAAACCAACCCCCCCCACCCCCCCCCAAAAAAAAAACCTGACACCAGCCAACCAACAAAAACGCCCCAAAGCACCAGAAGATAATTTCACACAGTTAAAAACCAAAAAATAAAATTACAAATACCTTCTGCTCTGGAAATTTTAAATTGTTTTGGGACCACAAAAGGACTCTCACATGAATAGGATGCATCAAAAGGATGGTTAATGGTTACATGAATACAGCTTTAGTGATGCAAATTTCTACTTAATAATACTACTAACAATTTAATTACTAACCTATGCCTTCATTGGCAGCCTGGTAATTGTATTGCCTTTGAATTTCCTCCTGTACCTTAACTTCTTGTCTCCTAAAATAGCAGGAGCTTATATGGCAAAGAGTATGTGAATCTGTGCCCTTCCTTGCCCAAGTTACTGTCATTTCATGGAAAGGTTCCACTGTGAATTGTGGTCCAAGACCGTTTTTAAAACATGCAAACAACCTTGGCTGAATTACAGTCTAACAAACCCATTTTCTTCAAGCAAATTATTCTTCTTTCATTCTCATATTGTGTTGATATTGACTCAGAATGATTTTTCAAAAGATATCCAGGTCAAGCCAGTGATTTATTTAAATCAGTTCATGTGTTGTAGCTCTGAAAAGGTGACTTTCATTGCTATTTTAAAATTACTGTCTTCATATAAAAGTACTAAAAAGCTGACTAGAAAACAGCACAGTTATACTTCATTTTTAACCATTCTATTGAAGATATTGGTAAATTTCATCCCCAGAATACTGAATACAACAAAAAGTGTAAACATGGTATATTAAATTTTCCCTGCTATTTCTACAGCAATACATTACATCTTCCAAAAGCAAGTCTGGATTACATCTCTCAGATTATCAGGGATTTAAACACTCCAACCCTAGTCACAGATTTCATTAACTGTGAATAAATGTCCCTTCTATCTTGATTCATCAGCTCCTGAGGTATTTCTAGACAAGCAGAATCCCACAATTTTCTAACATATTTAAGAACTTTCTTATTCCTTTATCATCATTTTGTGTTTTGCTCAGTGTCTCACTAGAGCAGTAAGTATTAAATATTACATTTTCTTTTCAGACCAGTATTAAGATTCATGGCTTTTTTACTCTAACACTGATTGCCTTCACCTCCAACAAATTAGTAATTTAATATTAAACTCACACAGCCACAGCAACGAAAATTAAAGGAAACATTGTATTATTCTCTGTCCTGGCAGTGACTCAGGCTGTCACTAGGTTACACAAAGAGAACTTTCAGCATTTGGCTCAAGAAATGTGTCAATGTTTAAAATGAAAAGAACACAAAACATAAAAAGAAGGGTTATGAGTTCTTGCCGAACAAGGAGCCCGAAGATGTTGATTTATGACCCATTTCCTTTGGCAGACCTTAGATCCTTGTGTGCTTGAGGAAAGGGAGCTATCCAAACCCAAGTGGAAACAAGCCACATCCCCACTCAGGCCTGGAGCTGTAGCTATTATTTTCACAGCTACTTTCAGTAAATGGCAATGTGCTCCTGATGCAGAAGAGCCAGCACCTGGCTACTGCAGGGAAAACTGGGGCTCTTAGCCAAGAACCAGAACACCACTGGGCGACAGAAATGTATTTAATAAAACATTTCCCACAAGCAAATTAACTTCCTCCATATTTTTGTATCAATGAAACTACACGGACTGAAAAGAAAATTATACTTGCCATAGTTCCATGTGCCAATTCAGCACAGGAATTAAGGGAGAATGGAGGCCAAAGCTACAGTCATATATTCCTGTTGACAGACAGCAAATTCTGCCCAAACTCTCTCAGCCTTTCAAGGGAGAAGGTGCTGCTCTCACAGGGCCTGGGGGTCTGTGATCAGCCACACCTGGCCCAGGTGAGGATGCTCTGTGCTGCTGCTGGGGTCTCTGAGAGGGGTGGGGAGGGAAGGGAGCAGAGCCTTCAGTGGGAGAAGCCCAGAGAGAACCAGTGCTAAAAAGCACTGCCCCCTTTCCATCCCCCTGCTCACCGGGCAGCAGACGTGTGCCCCAGGGAGCCCCCAAAACTGCCAGCAATTCAGAGCAGATCCAGAGCAGTTTTCCCCCACAAACTCTCTATGGTTATTTGGAAGCACTATAGGATATTGTGGATCATAGTAAGTGACTGGAGTGATTTCTTGGAATTTGTTCAGGGAAAGGCTGAGGCTATGCATTCTAAAAATCAATGAAGTTTGAAGCACCAGTAAGACATAATATGCTGTAATATGTGCAATCCACACACTATTGCACTTGATTAAAAGTGTGGCTCCTCTTTTATGGGAAGTCTTCTTGCGTTCATCATTTGTATTATCACACCAGACATTCAGACACTTCTGATTTTTTGGGTTTTGTTGAGACTTTTTTTAAAATTGCCTTGGGGTTGTTCTTTTTTTGACAGAGTTTCTCTCCCCCAAATATGAATTCTGAAAAGAGTATCAAGCATAAAACACAGCTTGGTCTACTGAGTCATGACAAAGCAAATTTACTAAATACATAAAAACACCCATCCCACAATAATATACTGATGAAGGTGGTAAATAAATAAGCAGTGCAATTTGCTGGTTTCCTTTGCAAGCAATATATGAGGCCATAACTGCTTTGCTCAACTAACTGTGTCCTCCTAGAAAGATTTCCAATATCAATTACAGCACTGATTGCATTGCTACTAAATAGTGTTCCCTGTCGTGTTTCCTTGATTATATGTAAATATTTCCTAAATTAGACATGTTTCAAGCTCCATTTAAAATTCAGTACAATTGGATATTGTGTCAAAATTGTGCAAGGTAGAACAGGACTACAAGGACCAAGAGTTTGAGATTTATACCTTTTAGTTTGAAATGAAAGGAAAATAATTTATTCTAGATAATGTAATTTAACAAAAACTAATAAGATACTTTGGGTTTATGCTATAGAAATTATGCCAGTTTTCTAAGCTATTAAAAAAATAAATCTGAAGTTTAGCTCCTGTAAGTCCCTAAAGCCTCAGACATTGTTCCAACACTAAATGTAAAACTTTAAAGTGTGATGTATAACAAGATGCTTTCCCATTACTCAGTAAATTAAGCTGTTCAGTTGACAGGAATTTTGTATGTAAAATAATGATACATGGAGGAATGTATTAATAATACCCTGAAGTTACCAACTGCTCACCTCAAAATCTCTGGATTATTTTAAAGATGCAAAACTCTCATCTTTATGTATTTTACTGTGTTAGAATTCTGTCATTATCACCTTTTCTAAGTCTGAGAAGTCTCCAGAGAAATGCTAGAAGAGTACTGGAGAATACTGGAACAATGGGTACCAGCTCACAACTGAGATGGTTTTGCTTCAACATACTAAAAAAGAAAGCTTTAACTAATGTGAGATTTCTTTTATTTCTATGAAAATGTGATTTTAATCTATCTACTTATTTCCTCAGAACTTAATGGTAAGTTGCAGGTTATTTTATTTTCTGTTAACTGTATTCAGATTGCTCATATGAAAACTTCTCACAATGTTATTACTTCCCAAAAATATGAAAGCTAGGGGAAAAAAAATCATTGGTTTTCCCCACACCCTCAAGGGTTTGGAAGATCAGGATGCACTAAGAAGTTTATTTAAACTTTAACACCTCCTTTAAAATTTTACACCTTATGCCACAGGAAATATAAATCAGAGTTTTAACACAGCATAGTCTCATTGTCAGCCATCTAAAGATGCTAAGTAAGCAGAAAACCTCTCAGGATTTGGAGAAATTCTTGACGTTAATAAGAGAAAATCCAAAATGAAATTCACCTTTAGAGGAATACCACAAAAATGTTAAAAATAGTTTAGGGACACTGATGGTCTTCTCAATGAACACTGACATTTTCATAAATACTTTTAGATATGTTAGGACCATACTCAAACAAAGGAAATAAAATTGTAACTCTACAACATTTGCCAGTCATCTCAACCATGTTTTCCAGTTTAACATCTATGTTGCATTTTATACAACTAGCCAGCTTATTTTCTAATTCAATGGGAGACAACTTTTATATAGGGGCTAACTAAATTCTGAATTAAATTTCATCTTCCTGATGAAATGCTTCAATTTTTAGATGCTCAAATTTTACTGAGATGGTTTACATATGATGGGTGATACAGTCCAGGTTTGAGTTTTTTAAGGAATATTTTTTTATTCTTTAGTGGGCCAGAAAATAAATTATGAATACATACATGAATCTGTCTGTGTACATGTACTTAAAAAAACCCACAGGATATTTCTTGTTTAATCCAAATCTGAGACAACTGAAAACGATGCCATTGCACTCATTCCTCAGCTGCTCAGCTGCATGACAGAGCTGCTAAAAGCCAGGGAATTCAGTATGTGCACTGACCCAGAGGTTTTGGATTAGCATCAGCATTAGGACAAAAGATCTGCTCAGTGTGAACACCAAGGACAAACAAGGGCCCAGCTGCCTGCAAGGAGCACAAACCCTCTCTGGCCCTGTAACCCCTCCAGGAGCCTCAGTCAGAGTTGTGTCCCAGTAGAAGACACACAGCTCCAAACCAGCCACAGGAGGGGGGAGGGCCCCCTGACTCTGGCAATGCCACAGGCACCAAACAGGTGATTTTTCTTTCCCACTTCCATTTCTAGTGCTGCACGCTCAACCCCAGGTGTCCTGTCTGATGGCTGTACAGGAACAACACAGGTAACTCCTGCAGGTAATTCAGCTGCTCCTTTACACACCTTGCTTTTTACCTAACAGGCCTGACACGCTGAAACTTCATTTCTGGAAGTGCCACGTGACACTTCAAGGGTACACTCCAAAAATTGTATCTCATCAAACTCGGTGAATTAGTGTTTCTAGGGGCAAAATGCCTTTTATTGGAGTGTCACTAAAGACTAGAGAGCTTTTTTTACAAACATTTTTGTAATAAAAACCTATGCAACCTACCTAAGGGCTGCCAGGTGCACCTAAACATTGAGCAGTTTGGGCATAATTAAGCCCCCTGTTGCTCCCCTACTGCTCCTTGCCATCAGCAGCTGCTTGTTTTCCTTCTGTAATAGAACCACACATGCTGATGGCTCCAGGAGAGAGCTCTTTGACAACAACTTATGACTACAGATCTCATCACTGACTTTCCATTTGAAAAATGTGAAAATGCCAGATCCCACTTCAGAGAAAGCTGAAGCAGAACAGCACTTCATGAAAATGTTGATCAGAAAGCACTGGCACAGGCTGTCAATCCAAGGCATCAATCACTATTCAACAAATAATACTATTGGAAGTTTTCAGTTCTGCAAAAGCATAGTAAACAGCAAATTTTTTCAAATACAGACCACGAATTGCAATTATTTTAGCTATTCCTCTTGCAAAAAGACATCTTTTTTCTGTTGAAAGATCAATACAGAAGCCTTTATGGAATGTCAAGACTCTGCAAAGCTGTATAAAAATCTCTTTCACACTGCTCATTTGAAGTTTCAGATGCACCACTCTGCTTATCTGTAAGAGTTCACATTTTTAGAGATTTCATATGCCCAATTTTTAAAATTAGTCTTCCCCTCACAAGGAGGTTTTTGACTGCAATGAGATCTCCTGTCTGTCCTCTCTTCCCTCTCTTGGCACAACAGATTAAATACTCTGGGACTCAGCCAAACTGAGAAACAGGATAATAAATACATGTCACAAACAGCAAGCAGTACCTTTCTCAAACCCTTGCTTACAAGATCTGGCACTGCCTATCCAAAACTTGATCACTAGCACCAGTTACAGCCTTGTCATAAAAAACCCCAAACAAACAACCAACAACCCAAAGCCCAAAACCACCCACAACCAGACCCAAACTAACAAGAAACCCAAGCAACCAAAAAAAAAACCCCAAACAACCCAACCAAAAAACCCAAACCAAAACAAACAAAACCAAACAAACAAAAATGAAAAAAAAAAAAAATCCCACAAAAAAAACCCAAACCAAACCAAACAACCCCCAAACCCTACATAGAACAACCCTTGTTAATAGCAAGGCCTCTTGGACATCCAAGGATCAGTAAGATGAAGCTGAGGACTAGAGCACCAGCTTTCTGTACCTCTTGACCCTTTGCCATCTGGGATATTTCTCTTGCTGGCTCTTCTACTCATCTGTACCATGTAAATTAATTCAATGTTCTGACTGAATTTTCATTAGCCTTGACAAGAATATTTGTAATTGTTGGCATTTGAGTAAGGCAGTATTTGTCACTTCTTTTATGTCACCTTCTGGAATTATTTCTTTCCTTGGACATTTAAAATACATGGTGCCTCACATTTGTCACACTTAAAGGTGGAAAATCTTCCTTAGGTCAGCAAGAAAAGAAGGAATTACATGTTAAAAGTGATATGCATCTCACTATTATAAATAGAAGAAACTGAAATAGCAAATAAAGCTAACAAGAAGTGACAGTGTAGGATATTTCTGTGTCTAAACAAACAGACAGCTTCTGTACAGGAGTATATATTGATTCTCCTCAAACAAGTATTGGGAAATTTATTAGGCAAAGAAATTAGGGAGATTTCAAAACCAACAGAAAATGGCATGTCATCATTCTGAACAGAAGATTCTCTTGAGTGAAAAGAAGCAGCTATTTTTTTATGCAGGGGATGGTAGGCAGTAGGATTTCCTCATACACTGAATAATGTAGCTGTCTTATCTGGCTTTATGTAGCTTGTACATCTGTTTTCTGGTAGACATCTGGACTCACATCTTGCAACAGAGAGCTAACTGACAGTAGAGATATGCTGATTGTAGATATTCCCACAAAAATGACACTGAGATGGGAGAAGTACATGTTTTTACAGACTGAAATTGTTACCTAGACCACTTTCTTCCACAATTATAATTTATCATTGCTTTCTCTCAGCATTCTGGTAAGAAGGATGACAACAAATGAAAAAAAAGGAGAAGTCTAACAGACCCACAAAAGTTTCCTTGGTTTTCCCCCACATCCAGCAGTTCCCCTCTGTCTTCTGACATGTACAGTAGAGAAAAAGCCAAAGAAATGAATTCATCAGAAACAGAATCACACATCTGAAGCCTCAAATGAAGACACTGCATATTCCAATCTTGCAAGTACCAACCTTTAACATTTCACTTATGCTACAAGTGCTGCCCAGATATCACAGCTGTGCCCTCCCCACAGCAGTGCAGCTGGAACCCCATAAGCAGCAGAAGGACTGGGGCATTTCTGGGGTGCAAGAGGACACCTGTCCTCAGCCAGGCAGCTCCCAGCACTGCAGGGCAGATGCTCCTGGGGTCTGGCAGACGGGACAAGCAGCAGCCAAAGCCAGGTCAGAGCAGGGAACTCCGCCACAGGAGAGAGATCTCCAAAGCAGTCTTTCCACAAACCCTATCAGCAACAATCAGCAAGATAGAATAGCTGAAAAGAGAACTCAAAATCCATATATGGCTGGTAAATTATTCCAAATCTGGATTAAAACCCCTCACATATACATAAACACACAAAATTAGGATTTCCAAGTGTTGGTTTCATTAGCTGTTAAATGGTTAAACATTCAAGATAAGCTAAATACCTTTATGGAAAAATAGACACACTGACCAGTCTGTCTGGCCTATTACAATCCTAGCTATAACACCCACTGGAAAATTTAAAAAAAAAAACCAAACCAAAGAACAAACCAAATCAAAACAACAACAACAACAAACAAAAACAAAAACCCAAACATAAAACCACAAACAAACAAACAAAAACCCCACAAACAAACAAACAAAAACCCCAACAATAAACTTATGGCTTGATCTGGATAAGAAAACCCCTAGAAGCCAACAACAATAACGTACAGATGAAACCACTGATCTTGACATACAAATTCCAAAGTCTTTACCCTGTTCTGAGCAGTTCTTTGGATCAATGTCTCCCTAAACAGGTCTCTGGCCACATAACCAAATCTTGAGCCAAAAACTTTGCTGCTAAGGAAACTTGCATTACTTAATGGATGCCACTGAGATGCATTAGTTCAGACCATCTGAGAATTAAGTCTCTCATTTTATTGTTTCCATCACCTTTATGTTTTAAATCCTCTACCAGTTTTAAATCACTTGTCTCCCCTAGGCTCACTGGCTCAAAGTTCTTTGAATAAAGAAGGGGAATGGGAAAACAAAGGGGAAGCAGATTTTTTACTCCAAGCTCAGCCAGCTTTAATAATTTTAGCCAAAGGAGACTTTCAGGGCACTGAGTACTCTCAATATTGTTATGTGTTTGGGTGTATTATCTGGATTCTGTAGTGGATTATGTTTCATATGGGTATCCTGATGCCTTATCTTAAGCCTTGGATTACCCGAATTTTGTTTTTTCTCAGCAAACATGGTAGGGGAAAAAAAAAGCCTCAAAGCATACATGCCAATCTGACAGAAACTGTGCAGAAATCTGTCTGAAATCCCATAAAAAAGAAAGGACTGTACAACTGTCCTCTGCAGAACAGTGCTCATTCTTTATGGCATCTTATAAGATCCACACTGCCTCAATGGTCTTCAGCTCTGACCTAGGCTCTCACTCAGGTAATCTGTGACTCCTCTGCCCTTCAGGCACAAAAACCTCTTAACTGAACACAAAGGGCATTTTCTCTGGGCTTAATTTGAGTGGTCTGGGGATAGAAATGAAAACTTGAGTGCTGCTTTCATTCCAAGGCGTAGTTTAGAGAGGTTTTCTCAGTGCAAGTCCTTATCATGTGCCTTCCCTATAATTCATCACATGTTCAGAGGCCAAACAAATTATCCTGTAATCCAGTGGGAAAGGATCAAAGCTGATACTTTCTGCCTTATTGCATTTGCTTCCAGAAGTCAAGGAGGATATATCTGTGATAAGGGTACAGAGCAAATGATCACGCAATGACTCCGTGCAGCTTTGCAGCAGGGATAATTACAGCAGAGTAAATTAACCTGGATACTGATTTCTTTTCCAAGGAAGATTTTTTCAATAGTGAGTAGTAGGAAGCTCTGCTTCCCACATGGACTCTCAGAGCAGCAGAACAATGTCCTGGGGCAGTGCTGAAAATTCTTTTCTATATTCATAGTTCTGCTGGTCAAGTTTTAAACTCTGTGTAAAAAAAGCTCCCTAATTCAACGTTTTGTGGTGAAAATTTGGGAGAGTTTGATTAATTTAAATTTTGAGGTATTGCTAATCAGTGGAGCAAGACTTGTGCAAGGTCTGCCAATACATATTTTTGTTACCAAGATGATGGCAGAACAGTTGCTACACTCAGATTCCCTGGCGTAGCTCAATGAAATTGTTAAAATATAGACATATCAAACTGGGACAGTTCTATACATTTTAGAATATCACGTGCATGTTGTACCATGTCATAGGCATAAAGTAGAGCCACATTTCTAAATTCATGTTATTTCCTAGCTCCTTTCTTACCTGTGTAGAGGTTTAGTCAGAGAAGCAGAAAACAAGAACAGTGGAAGCACTGTAACAATCCTGTCTTACAGCTGGGATTGCCATTATGATAAATCTTAAACAAACAAGATGAACTAACTCTCAGCAGCTCAGATCTCTAGCTGTTAAATTTCTCCCTTGTCATGGATCAGAACTTGAGAAAATCCTGCACTATGAAAGATTTACCAATCAGGGCAGGAGGACTAAGGTAATTCTACAGCCATTTTCATATGCTTCACTTAGAGATAAAACCAGATTTCTCTACATTTCTTTCTAGTTCTATAATATGCACTTTCTTTTCAATCCTTTCAGTCTTCAGCTGTGGTATAAAACAAGCCCCAGGACATTACAAGTATACACTACACCACTGTAATAGTGTGATACAATTTTAATTGAAGGCAGTTCTTATTTGGAACATTTTCTCCCATTTGGAAAAAGTACTGCAGTAAGGAATAGGCCTGTGGATCTCATCAATTATAGAGCATTCTTATTCCCAGGTAGCACTGATTGCAGAGTCAGGCTTTGCTCCAGGTACTGGGGCAAAGTGGAAATGTAACATTTTTACACTAGGGATGCATATCAATGTAAACAAAGGGACAATATAAGCATGCACTACTGAAAATCATAGATGTAAGCATTCAGCCCTCTCACCTTTTAATTTGCTAAAAAAGTGATTAGCAAAGACAATTATGAGCTAAAGGCAATTTATTTTATGGATAATTGCATGCATTTCAAGTAGGAATAGATTCAGAATGGTTCACAAAAGTATTAAAGCCATTCATCTCATAAGCTTGTTTCCTGGCTATTCAAGGTTTCTTTTACCACTCAGTAGTCTCAGCTCTGCCAAGTGATATCCAATGGAAATTTGTGCCCATACATTGGGCATCATGGCATGGTATAGTTACAAAAGCCTCATGTAAATTCTCTGAAACTAAGTATCACATTATCCTGAATGAGACGTCTTTGTAAAGCAGTTACACAGTGCATTAACTCAGCCATGCATTACAATGGCAACTTCCTCTATCACTTAACAGGAAAACATAACATAAAACAAGATATCTCCTGTAAAGTTTGTGCCATTTCGAAAAGTTTGAACTTATTGCAATACCAAAGCAGTGCTGGTAACAGCCTAATGTTCAGCTTTTGCTGAGCAGTGCTCACTCAGCAAGAAGGGCTCCTCTGCTTCTCACTCTGCCCCCACCGAACTGGTTGAGGGGCAGAATAAACTGGGAGGGACACGATCAGACAGATAACCCCCATTAACTAAGGAAATATCCCACAGCATGGAGCATCGTGCTCAGCCACAGAATGGAAAGCCAGGAATTTTAGAAGGGTTGGCCTGTCTTTTCCTCAGGAACTGGCTGGGCACTGGTCTACACCGGAGCGGGGGCGGGGGGGAGTGATTGCCTTTTCATCATGTATTTTGTTGCCTTCTTACCTCTTTTCCCACTTATCTTTCACTTATTAAACAGTTTTTTGGTGTTTTTTCCACCCCCAATATTTCTTACTTCTGCTTTTGCTTTCCTCCTCTCCTGAACGACAGGTTGAGTAGGGGAGTAAGTGAGGGAGCAGCTCTGTGGGGCTTAAGTACCCACCATGGTCAACCCACTACACTAAGTATTGAAAATAAACAATTAATAAATGACTGGTGCAAAGGGCTGAAACAGGTACATTTGGCATAAACTCCTAGTGTCTAATCACAGAAAACCAGCACAGAAATGTTACAAGAAGTCGTAAGTGAAGAAAATACACAGCAAGAGTACAGTGAAAATTGGAATGATGAATGTTCTCTCTGGTGTATTCAGGAGGCAGCTTGTCAGCATGATGCTATGATAATAAATAAATAATACCACATTATATTTATGCTGTGGCCTTCAGTGACAGACCAAGGTGCTTTGTCAGGTGAAACACAGCAGTTGCAACACAGTGCTGGTACATCAATGCTTTTTCAACATGGATGCAAAAATGCCCCAATAGAACTGACCTAAGTAAAAACTATTTAAAATAAAGGCAAGTCATTATCATGGGAAATAAACAGAATCTGCTCTTGACAACTTCAAGTTAGAATTAAAAAACAGTCAAGGGGAAAAAAGGCTTGTAGAAGTCAGTAGCATTAAGAGCCAAGATCAGAGGTGATCAAAGTAGGAAGCAAATGAATGTTTATGCAGTTATGCATGTAAAGCTGTAATGAACTAATTTAATACAGCAGCTTTCATGCTCCAAGTATTTCCTAAGGAACAGATTTAATCCATATTAAATACAAACACAAGGGCCCAGAGTCAGGCACTAGTGTAGCAGAGAGTAAAAAAGAGGTTGGAACCATAAAATATAACATGTCCACTCTCATTAGCATTTAACTGTTACAAAATGTGCCCTGGAGTTGGAGTTCAGAGTCCAAGATCATCTCAAGTGTTTTACTGATGCTGTCCATGGTTTTAGACTCTGGAATTCTTGATTCTGCTTGAAAAAATACTGTGTTAATATTATTTATTATATATATTATACTATAATTAATTTAAGGACTGTACTTGAAACTATTTGTCAGAAGAGGCTGGAGGCACAAATGGTATAAACAAAGCCCTGAATTTGCCAGACTACCTCCAATGACACACATTACACTTTCAGCTTTCAGTCATATGCTTTCATCAGTACAGCCCATCTATTAATGCAGGTATTCCGGTAGAATTTTGTAATATAAAGTAGATACAACTCTTCAGGTTCTATCAAAACCCTCCGAAATATAAACCAACCACAAGACGAAAAGAAGTCAAGTTGATTTTTGAAGGGATAACTGTCTATAATTCGTCATTTATTGACCACCTGGTGCTGTGTGCCACGAGCACATCGTGGGATGATTGCAGAGGGAAGGAAGATGACTCTTGGAGTGTGCAGGGCTCTGGCACTCAAGGCAGGATGGACGAGTCTTTCATTTGGTCAATTTAATACTCATCTATTTTATCTGATCACTTCGATTAGTGCTGCAGTTTTCACTTTGTACTCTGAGTAGAGAACGCTGACGAATGCAAATGGGGAGAAAAAGTGAATTACAAAGGTCACAAGAACAAAAGATGAATTTCAATAAATCAAGCCATATGAGAAGTCATAGCAGTCCAGTAAAGTTCCCACTAATTAGAAAAGGAGAAATGTAAAAAGGGGAATAAGAAATACTTAGAGAACTACAGCTGTACTGTTAGAGAGCTGACACCCATTAGTATAAGAGGAGTAGCTGCTAATCCTTAACCATTGCTGAGATAACAGAGGTACTCCTCTTTTGTTAGTGAAAACAAACACATTGAGTCTTTTATCAGCACTTCAAGTTTGTCCTGTTTCCTTAGGATTTGAAAAGTGCAGAATTTGTCATTCTGCCAGACCTATTACATTATCACATGAATGTAATCACCCAACAAGTACACACAGGGCTGAGCAACTTTGTTTCCTCTGTGAGGAATATGATATGTGAGATACGTCTTCCACTATTTGACACGTAAAGTTGGAAAATTCAAAGCAGCCTAATGTCTTAGTAGTATCAGTACACAAATTCAAATATCCCATACTCTGGCTGGATTCATTCCACCCATCTGAGAAATGAAAGCAGTCTATCTTCCTCCACAGTCAAAGCCCGGAGGGCAACTCAGTGCATCGAAGAGATTTGATCTGTGTTTCCAAGTGCAAATGTCACACTACAAACAATATTATAATGTAATTTTACATCACAGTTATGCTCTCTTCAGATCAAATATTCATTGAAAAAAGACCATATGCCCCATCAAGTTAATGAAAGAAGACTGATAAAAATTGATACAATCTCAAGATTGCAATTTGAATTTCAGGAAAATTTGCAGACCTGAGCTTCCAGCTATAGCTCAAAATGAAACAGGTCTAAAAGTTGTGTGGTGCCTCCATCAGAGTGCAGGAGTGCAAAGCAAAGGGTCTAAATGCTGCCATCCCCGTGCTGTCCAGCCACTGGTTGACTCAGGAAAGCGACAGTCCTTTCTCTCTCTCTCCCCCAGCTATCCAAATTTCAGCTGACATTGCATCTCCTGAAGTGTACCTACAGGATGCAATGTAACAAACATTGTAATAACAGTAAACACTCCTTAGGTAGTCTCCTAACTATGTTAATGTGCCTAAATCAACTTTGCATATTGATTCCAATTCTAGAAAACATCTGCTGCCTTCCCTCACTCCTAATTTTCCTCTTCCAGCATTTCCTGCAAGTTTATGGCTTATCTTTTATGCATACTGATCATGGTTTCAGCAATTCCATGTTAGTTATTTTTGACATCAACAAGGTTCTGTAATCAATACACGCTGAAATTTGAGCATGAAAGCCAAAGGAAATTAACCCAATGAAGCATAGGACAAAATACTTACTCATTTTAAGTCAGTCCTGAATGTCCATTACAATTGTAAAATATAAGAAAACTAAAGAACTGAAATTGCTTCCTTAGAGCAACAGACTTACTGCTTCCATTGTCCTGAGAGACAAAAATCCACAGGATAACAGGGTGTAATGGCAAAAAGCATCTTTGTTTTAAAGAAATGGAGAGCATGATTTGATAGAAAATGAGTTATTCTTCTGAAGTGCAACTTTTGAAATTTAGTTTTTGAAGGAGCTGGAGTTTAAAAGAGGAACCACACTTTTCATTTCAAGGAAAATATTTGCATTCAAATTTTCTATTGTTTTAAATTAAGGAGAAATTAATAAACATATTATTACTAAATAAATACTTGTCATTTTGTAATACCAAATCTATATATTGGCACAGATTTTTTTGTCTTGAAATGAATATTTCTTGTGGCTGCCAAAGACACATACAATGGCACTGGAGTGGGAATACTGAGGGTGCTGAGATTTGGAAAATATCCAGCCACACAGCAGCTTTATAGACATGAATCAGAATTGTAGGAATCTTTTTACGATTTTCAGTCATGGCACTCAGCATCTCTCATTAACAGATTTACCAATTTTCCACTCCTCAATAGGAATATTTTTTTGGCACTTCTCTCTCTCATATAAATTATTGCTAATAATTAAAATGAAATTCTTAAGATGTGTGAGTTCATTAACTCCGTTAATGAGAAAGAACATTTTGGACCTTATTATTAGACTGTCATCAGTATCTGTTACACAGCTAAATTAATAAAGTGATTATATTCAAATAACTCATGCATTTGCATTTTATTTTTAACATTACATGTCTCTCTAGCTTGCTCTGAGACTGGGGAAAATTTGCTGGCCATGCAGGAGTAGGATCTGGGTGGGTTTCAGTGCACTGGATGCCTGGACCTCAGAAGTACTTAGGGGCTGAAATAGCTGTGGTCTAGGTAAGAGCTACTGGAGCCTCAAGGAAGGATTCAAGCAAGAAAGTACAGTACAGACATCCCTTGAAAATAAAGATATTGTGGCCCCTTTACTGCTAGAAAGAAAAAAGCCTGAAAGAAAAGTGTAGAGAGGAGATGGTTTTTATCCTTGAAAGCATCAAGATAAAGCAAGACACAGCAATAATTCTCTCCTGCACTGCACTCTTGGAATACCACTGACATTCTGTGAAAAATATCCACTGGCTAAAAGCAATATACAGAGTGCAACCAGAGCTCCAGATGTCTCCTATTCTTGTGAAAAGCCATGGGTGTTTTGTAATGAGCTCCTTGTGCATCTTTCTCAGAAGGATCCTCCAGCCATGTAAGGGCCCTTCAGGGCTTTTCTGGGACACTGATGCAGTCAAGGCACACAGAAGAGCCTCAACCTCAGCTCAAAGAGAGAAATGCTACTACTCTGAAAATCATATGTCAGATGGGGGAAGAAATTGCACCAGTTAAGACAAAAGTGCATAGATCATTTTAACTCATAAAATTTATATCTGATTTTTAGTAATGTGTGTCTGCTTTATACGTATCCCTCAAGCTGAAATTTCAGAATTAAATTATTTGCTCCCAAATGTTATTCAAGACAATGCAAGAAGCTTTTTTGCCTCAACATCTTCAGCACTAAAGAAAAAAATTGCATGACTTTTCCTCCCTTTCCCATGTTTCACAAGTCACAAGCTTCACAGCAGCAAACAATAATGACAAATAAACCAGACATACCCGGTGTGGCTCTTGCGTGAACCAAAATAGATTGTAAATTTTGTAATCTTTAAAGCCAAACAAGATAAACTGCTGCTTTTTAAGAGGCTCTTAGGTTTACCAAAGCCATGTGGAAAGAAACTACTTGAGTGAGATGAGTTGCTCAACAGAGAAGTAGATAGGAAAGTGGAGGACTTTTCAATTCAATTAAGACATGGTTTTGTCTCAGAACTCTGTCTCTGTGGTGCCTTCTAGACAAGTGCAACTGATGAGGAATTTAAAGTACTGCTTCTTCTACTAAGCCTGCTCCAGTTACAGAACTCAGATATTTACAAAGAGAAATTTAGCTGAAAAAAACCAGCATAGCACCTGTACAACTGCTTAAATATTTATGCCACAGCTTATTTCTTTCTTCGGGCTGCACTTAGCTGCACAACTGAATTCTGCAGCAGTTACATTCAGATTCATCCCAGAGATAATGAGTGAAACTAAGTGATGTATTCAGAGCTGTCATTTGGAAGTAGTGTTGGATGCTTTGGCTTGAACCAATGCTGTGGATCACTGTGAGGATGCAGAGGCTGCACAAGAGCTCTCTGTTGGTCCAGTGGTGGGGAAACTCCCACAGGCCACCTCAGTGGTTCCCTGCCAACGTCTCTCATGAGAATATCCATCCTATTGTGTGAATACCCATCCTACCTTCCATTCCACTGGCCTTTTCATCACAGTAACAAAACTACAGCTGAAGCATGCAGCAAGCTCAGAGCCCAGAAAAGCCTTTCACTGGTGGAGCTGAGAGAGGAGGGACCCTGCAATGTTATAAATGTTGTTATAAATGTTATAAATGCAAAAAGTCCAATGGACATCCCTGCAGCAAACTCTCCTCAAAACAGCTACACAAAGACAAAGTCCAAACCAAAGGGCAGCTCCGAATGTGGTACCAATGGAGAGCTGAGAATCAAACCCCACAGGCAGGCAGGGAAGTTCTTGAGCAAAACATTGCAATTTGCCATTCTGGAATACTCTAACATAACACTAGCCACAAGACAAGTGCACTTTGTACATTATCTGACTCCTCACACAACAGTCACACAGCGAAGCAATAATCCAAATAATTCAAATATCTACCAACAATCTATGCAATCACTATTCTAAAATACAACACATTCTTCTCTATTCACTAAAGCAAATCTCATCAGTGACTGATCCACTTATATATAGTAAAAAAGGAAAGGAATGCATGTGTTGGTCTATTTATTTTTCCTCTCACCAGGAGATGCTATTTAAACCATTCATCCAATTACATGTGGTAATCAGAACTAACACAAAATTATATGTACAGCATTACATCTTTGGTTTTCTATCAGAACTAACACAAAATTATATGTACAGCATTACATCTTTGGTTTTCTGTGGGAAAAAATAGTATAGAGACTCAAATATTTCCAAACACAAATGCAATATTGTAACTGATATAACTAAGTGAAGAAAAATATTTTTTGTACAGAAGTGTTGCAGACATTTATTTCTGGACAGACAGGTGGTATCTTCCATAACAGCTTTTTTGAATTAGGAAGTGTGTTTGCATTTAATATCAAACCAAGGTTTTATCAATGACTGTAATTCAAAGTGAGAAGTCATTCAGATTCTGTACGCTGAATTAACCACCTTTTATTGAAAAGCTGTTAACTGTAATGATATATCTATCTTTAATAACTCTGTGAGGAATATTAAGGATAGGCTGAGATTCTCCAATCTAACTAAAATTATGGCATAAGAAACCTGTTCTGATTTAAAGTAATATTATATTTCACAAGGTTTTTAATGGGAATGTTTAATTTATGGCTTAAAATAACTAGTTCCTGAATCTAAAATGCTATTTCTTGTTATACCTGTGATATACTACATGTTCATATCTTCCTCTGCACATCAGCTGGTTCCATTTTAGAGTTCTAACAAGCCTTACACAGGGCTAGTTACTGAGTTATATGCCTGCATCCCAACTAGATGCTGTCATTCCTCTTCAGCAGGTGAGAATGATCTAAATTTTTAACAGAGCCTTTAAAAGCACCAGAGACAGTTACTTCAAATCCACTGCTAAAAAAAATTTAAAACTTACTGTGCAGAAAAGCTGAAATACTTCACCATTTACTGATATTTTTTGTTCTGTAAATGCTTGGATCAGGAAGTAGCAGGATTATCAAGCCATTTCCGTCGGGAAGTTTTACGGACACATAAGTGAAGAGCTACTGGTTCAAGTCCAACTATGAAAATAGTGAATGTGGCTCCCTTTGAAAACACAAAGTATCTCCAGAAATTTTATTTCTGAAAGATAGATTTTCGTATTAGAAATATTCAGTACAATAAAGAGAACATGGCAAACTAAAAGTTAGTTGAGAATTTGGGCTAAATTCTATACATTATGCTAGAAAAAAGGGGGGTGGTAATATGAAAATGTGAACACACTTCATTTTGAGGTTTTGGGATTTTTTTTATATTTCATTTGAAACCCATCACAAACTCCATAGTCCTTTTATGAGAAGGGAACATCCATGCATGCTCCTCGTCTGCAGGTTCTGCAGGGTAGTACGGTTCCAATTACATCCAAATGCAAGACACAAAGGGAAGAGCTCTCAGTGAGGAAAACTAGGGCAGCTATTGGATCTTTTACCTTCAAACTCCACACTTCCATTCACTACTGATTAAATTCCAGTTTATATAAACAGCAAATTACAGAGACCACCAGGGCTCTTCTGTATTTCTATCATGACGTTCTGTACTAGCAAATCTAGGGGCTGTACTGCTTCAGGGGGAGTTATCTCTGCAGGGATGGGATTTTAATTTCTGAAGTTCTTCCTGGCAGAGAAGCTCCCCTGACAGAGGGAAGTTCAAGGGACAGAGTTACAGCTTGCAGAGAAGAGCAAAGGCAGCAGGAGTGAACTGAACTGTGTCTGCACTGGACTCCAGCTTCTTTGAGGAGTGCTGTATTTCCTCTTCCAAAGTGACTGAGATTATTTAGTTTCTAAAGAATTGCTACTATGTTTTTTAAACACAATTTATCTAGGCAAAAAATGATGCCTGTGGCCTAACAGGAAATTACAGAGTAAATTGCATTGGAAATTTCACAGATAGTAAAAACATCAGAGACAGTTTGCTTTGTGTTTCTTTGTACCCTGAAACCATTTGATACCAAGAACTTTTGTGGATTTTGCTGCTTCCAGCCTTTTGACACTTTCCTTCAGTATCAGTTATCATTATAGGAAAAAAATAGTATAACCTAATTTTTACACTGATTTAAAAAAGAAGTAAAATTTGACCAGATGAACATCAGCACAAATTAATATACAATAAAAAACATCCCTAACATTTAAGACAGATCAAAAACAATTATCTCCTAACCAGCTTATACAGATTATAAATATGCATTTCAGTAGGCAGGAGATTTAACACTGAATAAAGGGAAGATGCTGAACCCTCCTTTTTGGGCTCTGAACTGTATTCCAGAAATGCAGAACAAAGAGTTAAATAACCCTTTAAAAAAAACCACAAGGATTGCTTTGCTTAACAGGAAATAGTCAACAATTATCTATTTGCATTTTGAGTCATTAACTGGGAATCTGACTTGTAGGTTCAGAAATATGTTAATGGAACAGCTGTCAGATAAAAGGTTGGCTGCAGAAATATCTGTTCTGCCATTTGTAACACTGATGTCTCTGTGAGCATCTGTGTGCAGATCAGTCTGATCCAAAGGCCACCAAAGAGCACAGTAATCTTCTCAGTGACTTCTGTGGCACTGGCACAGGCTCTAGACAAATTTAAATCAAGACTGGTAACCTCTAGATAGATGATGCTAAATCCTGTTAAAATAGATTTAATTAGGCTTAATAACTTGAATTTGTCCTTAATGTGTTAGATAAGTTGTGCTGCTCCAGAGATCACCATGGTGGGTTAATACTGTGGTATTAAAGTAGCTTTCTCTCTGCTTAATGCAATGCCATAATCCTTCACTAAGATCTTTGTCATGGCTGTACATCAAAGACATAATGGTTACATATTATTAGACAAAGTCTTCTTTAATGTTAGATTTGGCAAAAGTGGTTTTAGTGCTTGAGTAAAGAGTTTCAGCCAAATACCCCATCAAGGGATTCTTGACATCGAGCTTTTTGTAAAAAAGTTTGTTGTTTGGTTGAAGTTTCTTTAAATTTATTTGGTTTTTATTCAGTATACAAAGGGCAATTTAAAAAGCATTTGGAGTGTTTCATAGGCTATTAAAGAAGAAGAAACAATGTTTTAATGGTCATCATATTTATACTATGCTTTACCCTAACAAATTCTCATCTCCAATTTTAATATTTTACCTCCATATTTTACCTTGTTGGCATTTTTCTCTGCCCAGTGCTGCACTAGGGTTCAGTACCCTAATTCAGGGAGAATCAATTGGTGCAGAACTGTGGAAAAAACTTTGACCTTACTAGAGAAATTAGCAGCACTTTCTTCAGACACAGGCACAGTCCTATTCTACCATGCCTTGCTGTTCTTAAAATTTTGTGTTTTCTTTTTTGTATCTCCTTTTTTGCAGTAGCAATTATTATAATGATACATCATTCTTATTACATAGAGAGTCCACAGAGAGATTGCGACTGAGAGAAAAGAAGCTCGACAGAAAGGACGGGAGAAAATTATCACTATTTGTGATCACTATGTATCAATACAAATTTCTGTTTAAAGTCACTAAAAACTAACTTTAATCCAGCTGAAATTACATTGGTAACAGCAAGACTCACACTGAAGTTGATTTTGTTTTTTTATTTGGCCACCTTCCTTCCACTGATATTAAAAGAAATCCTCCCAACCAATACTTCTCACAGCTTCAGAAGAGGTGGCCATCCTAACATAAACTCACTAGACTAAATATCTCAGCTGGTAAAACCTCTAGGTAGCTTCATACTTTCATATTTTACATACAGCAACAGTCTTATCCTCCACTCTAAAAAGATTCATGCTAATAAGTATTCACTGATACAGTATCTTGCAACAGATCCAAACATTTACATGTCTCATGCAGACACCAAACGCAAATAAAGACTCCTGTGAAAGCCACAAAAAAAGTTAATGCTTTAAAAGTAGCTATCAACAGTAGGAAATACTTAGATAATAAGGGAGATTTACACAGCTAGATTAGGACTTAAAACATTCCAAAGAGATCATTTGCTTTCTATGTATTAAAATCCTATTATATAGGAAATTAACACTAAAGGACAGAATTCTAAATCTCAAAAACAAAGCACTGCAGAGCATACAAATTAGCATTTAATTAAGAGGAAATGCTGGGCAATCTGACAAAAGTTTCTTGTGGCACAATGAAGTTTCTTGTGGCGCAGAGCACTGAAAGAGTCAAGGGAAAGAGTGGCCCAAAGGACAGGAAAGGACAGACATTCTCTCCCTGGAGGCAGCAGTGGTGCTCACTCCTTGGCTGAGCCAGAAGAAGTCAAATTCATAGAGCTAGTCTTCCTTCCTGGAGCAAAGTGTCATCTCTCAACCACAAAAGGCAACCTTTATTATCCTTCATTTTCTCAGTGGTTCTCAGAGTAGGACCTCTGCAATACATTCAATCCCCGAATTCAAAGGTTCCAGAACAGCCTTAGGATCAATGTGTCCCTAGGGGAATTAACGAGAAGTACACTGGGAACAGAGTTTAATGACAGATGACAGTGTGAAACCAAATGCTCCAATTCCTTTTTTGATCTGATGCAATGACTAAAGCAGGCAGGGTCGAGCAAGGGAACAGAGAACTCAAACTGCAACAGGCAAACCATGGACAAGAGATGACTCAGACAAGATGCAGTAGTGTTTCCAGGTTTTAAACAGTTAAAACCAAAGGGACCTAAACACCAGGCTCTTTGAAAATCTAGGCAGAGAACTGAATATTGTATTTTTGATAATACTACTACCAAGAAACCAAAACCTGTCTTGCACATGATAAGTGAACTTGGAAAATAGATGCCAAAAACCTCAGGAAAGCATCATTATAAATCTATTAATCCCCCAATAAAAGATGAAGGGAGAATAGGATATGATGCTTCATTAAGAAACTTTTCTTTGAAAGTTGTGCTTTAAAGACATGGGACACAAGGTAAAAGAAGAAAAATCAGTAGTTTAAGAAATAGGTTTCAATTGGAAACTCTTTAAAGATATGCAGATCCAGCTTCAATTTCAGGGACAAATTTTATATTTGTTATATATACATATATATATAATTTGGTGAGATCAGAGTTACCATAAGAGGAGCAAAGAGGTAAGATTGGGCAAGTTCTTTGCAAAGTTTTCCTTCTTAGGGTCTCAGGTAGTGTGGGAAGAAGAACAAGTTAAAAAAACACCCCTGAACTTTCAGGATAACCAATATAAAAATAAAAACCTGTAGTCTCACAAGTATTCAGGGATGTTGGTGACATCAGTAATGGCCCATGAGAGGAACTGCAGGTTCCAGGTTCCATTTCCCTATGACAGTGCTGGAGTATGGCCCCTCAGCCCACCACTCACTCAGTAACAGGCTGCTGAAAACATCTGCAGAGAGCAGTGTTCAGTTTCCAACAGATCTCTGCTGCCTTCTGAAAGCCTCCATACTATTCCTTCGTCTTGGAAAACATAAGGATTCTGGAAAACATAAGGGTAGAACTCATCTGACTCAGTCTCTTCTTGGGAGTTAAGGTTCCCAATTACCTCTTCAAGCTTTTTCTTTCTATAAAATCAAACAACAGGGAAAATCTGTCACATAAGATCTCTTCTGAGAAGTTTGATAACACAGGGAGGGTGGTTCCATGTGGAGTCTCAGCTTCAGCCTTTACTTGTTTCAGTTGTTCAGACTAATATTTTCAGAGTTTTACTTTAGAATCCAACACAACAGCTTTTCATCAGTGTGTGGGGTACTTAACTTGGGGTTTAGTGTGATTTTAGAGTAGTTTGAACAGTTTAGAGCAATGCTTGGCAAAGGCACTAATTATAATTAGATGGCTTTTTCAGGCAATCATTGCACATAACTGTGTGCACAGAATGTTCAGCCCAACAGAGTCCTCATTTCAGACAGGATCTCTTCTGTAAGTGCCACATCCACATTTTTTGGCCTCTAACTACAGTAACACAGAGCAAGCAATTACCTGGGCAGTGTATAGCAAAAGAAACCAACCCAAAACTAGCATAAAGTCATGTAAAGCCAAGCTGAGAAAATACAGATCTAATTTTAGCAAGATATGGAAGCCTTGTATGGGAGGTATGGGTTTTTAAACAACCAGTGATTAAGTTGAAATGCTTGTCCTATGTGGTTTTGGGCAAAAGGAAGAGACAAAAATATAAGAGCACTAAGGCTTCAGTAGGTTCTCAGATATTCCTTACATCAGAATTTTTGCATTAAACTACGAACCCAGCATTTCTTGCTTTGATTGCTTTAAATATAATAAAAAGAATAATTGCCACTTGAAGATTTGCAGTAGTTCTCATTCCAGTGTAATTAGATGTAATGATTAGAATCTCTTCTAATGCATTGCAGTTCTTCTTAGCACTAAGGAACAGTGATACAAGTTATTTGCATAATTTTCTTCAGTTAAATGAGGAACACAGCTTAACACAAGAGTGGCCATTGCTTCCACTGGAGCTCCTCACACCTCCTGCATAACACCATAGTGTTGTGCAATGACTTTGTAAACTGTTCATGTCATTTCATTATCCATAGAATTTATTCTATTAAACACAGTCTTTTCAACCAATTTACCCACAGGCTGGCTGCCCCAGGTTCTCTCAGGGAAACATCCCCTTTACAGCCCAAAGACAAAGTCATGCTTCAGTATTAACTACCTGTAGGCTGCCTGCCTCACCCATCAAGTTTCAAGCACAAGCAGGACAGATTCAGCCTCTGATCATTTCCTGAATCAAGAGTGGATCTCTGCACTAAATGCATCATAAATATTTAATGTATGTAGCATTTGGAATTAATAAGAATACTCCTAGGAATCCACTAAAAATTTTGTAATAAAGTTCTCATTTATCAACATATATGAACATTTAGGTTCCAATTTCTTGGACCATTAATCCAAGTTTTTTCAATAAGTAATGCCAAAATGTTACCAGGAAAAAGTAATTTATAGAATGATTTTTGCTTACTAACTTCTTAAAAACAGAAACAATGTCAGCACATGAATTATATGCCAATAAAGCAATATACTTGAATAATTTTCCAGTCACATATTGGAAGAAAGCTCTTGCTCAAGGTCTAAATTATATTTTCATCTACGTGTTCTGTATCTTCTATCCCAGGACTGCACTGTAACACAGCAGATGCTTCTTCTCCTGGACCTTTCATTCCTCTTGGAACATTCCTGTTGCTAATTAGTCCAGCAATTGATCTCCAGCTCTACCCAACTCATTAAGCACCCCCAGGCCTAATAGCAAAATCATTTAACTGGTTATAGGTGAGGTTTTGCTACAAGGAGAGCTACCTCCAAAGGCTGTACTGAAAAGCTGCCCCGTGGGGCTGTGGCCACGGAGCAAAGGCAGCAAGGGAAGTTTGCCTGGAACCTCCACTGCAGCTCTTGGAGGGATCTGCAGCACGTAGCCCAATTTCTGTGCTTCTGTTGTTCTTCTCTAAAGCAGGCATAACAAAGATTTCTCCTTTTTCTGAATGCTGACATGAACTTTCATGTGTTTATCATTTCTCAATACTTGTAGTTACTGAATGCCCAGTTCCTGGTGCAGTGAAACTCAGGTATAGTGAGGAGAGAAGAGTTTGATGCTTCGCGTTACGAACTGATGCTCCAATACCAGAAAGTACAGCAAGAATTGTTCTGGGAGAGGAAGGAAGGAGAATGGTGGGATTTTCTTATACCAAACCAGTCACATGGTTAGAGGTTGGCACATTTCTATCCCATATTGGAAACAGCTTTTTCAGATTGGTACTCTTTTCAATAAAAAATTCTCATTTATACAGCTATGCATTGGAAATAGTTCCAATAAACATTTGGTCCAGTGTAAAGGAACCCTCAAAAAGCCATTGTAAGAGGCATTCCCTGCTCAGATCAGGAACCGAAAATAAAACAGAGAGCTGAATCTTCTTTAATATCTTTGGCAAGAGGCTGTTTAAATGAAAGCCAAGTCCAACAGCGCGAATGGAGACTACTGTTAGAACATGTCAAATATTTACAACAAAACTAGGCTGCCTTCCTCCTAATTGCAGTAGATAACCTAGCACAGAGAAGGACACCTTGCCATGACATTTTTCTTATGGAACCTATGAAATAATTTCAAAGGGAAAACATTACATTAAAAAGACAGAAAGATACTCTGAAATTCTCTAACAGCCACTTCCATGTTGGTTTAGCCTTTACAAACTAAAGAAGTTGATGATTCTATTAGCTTCTCCACCATCTTCTCCATTTTTTCCTACGCTGTGTAAGAGCAGCTGATGAAAAAGAGCTGGTTAGATAACTAGAGAAATGCTCTACCTAGCAAAGCATCACAAGACATTTATGGTTCAGGAAGGTCGGGATGAATACATCCTGTTACATCAATTCAAAATAAACCTCTGCTGTCTTACATCACTGACTCAGCTCATTACTCATAATGTAACTCTATTTCAGCCTGCTCTGCTTTGAGAAGTTTCTTTGCAGCTTAGCTTAGTCAGAAAATTTCATAAATCCTGACTGACCTTGCTCTTTAGTCATTATTTGTTCTTGTTTTAATTACAATAACTTATTTATTGCATTTCTGTACTTTTTACAGATCTGCTGTCTATTTCCAATTTCTCAGATATTAGAAGGCATTCAGCAATTTTTGTGCAATGCCCTTTTAACTGTATGTCTTCTTCAAAGCAGTCAGCTACTGATATTCACACAGTAAATAAAAAAGCAGATTTATTTTTAGAAAGACAACATAAATGAGCTAGTCAGCATGATGCTAAATTTTATTATATAAATATTTTAAAGATTTAGCAGATACTTAATTGGAATCATTGCTCAATCCCAATGCTCTTTTGGCAAACATGTATACCAGCCTGGAAAATTCAAGCCTGGTCCTTTATGTGGCTACATCTGTACCCTTAGCTCAGAGCATGAGGGAAACTAGGAAGCATTTGTGGATATACAAGCCTTTGCCACGGGCATCCTTTTGCTAGCAGGGATGAGCTGGCTCTGCCACAGGACTGAGCTGGAAGCCACATGTAGGTCCTGTGGGGACAGCTCACAGCCTGGCAGCAACTGCTCTTCTCCAGCCTTGACCTGTCCAGGCTCAGCTCAGCCCCAGCTGTGACCCCACAGTGTTTTGGGAAGCCTGGGGGCAGGGGGAGCTCAGTCCTGGCTGCAAAGGGCACCACACACATCTCGTGTACAAAGGACAAGGATCAGGATGCAGCTCACGCTTCCTCGCAGCCATTCACTCCCTCCTGATCGTACTCTGCAGATTTGTAAAGGCTGAAAGTTCAGGCAGGAATAGAAATGTTTAAGGCTAAGAAGAAAACCTAGAACAAGGATCCTGCCATCCCTTCCATGTTTACACTCTGTCAGCTCCATTCAAACATGAGCTGTGGGACTCAACACAACTACTGCATGAAGTGCAATAGGCTGAGATCTCCAGAAGAGACAAATGATCGAATTACTGCAAGGAGGAGGTGCAGCAGACCTGGCAGAGACTGTGACATAGCTTGTTTTGGAAGAACAGATTGGATTTTCTCACTAGGCTTACAAAGGGTCAGACTGTTTTCTGAGAACATGGTATGCCAGCATTCCTAGGACAAATGCAAGTTTTGCCTGTGAGCACTCCCAACAGCATCTGTAGAAAACCTTTTATTGACAGTGAAGCAAAACAAAACCCCACAGCAATCCATTTTCCTAGCACTAAGCTACTAATTTTAACAGGAAACAAAGGCACCCTTTCCAGTCATCACTGGGAAATCTTGTCACATCAGAACTACAAATCTGTGAGACTTGAACAAAACACTTCAGGAGAGTAACTTACATCAGGAAGTGAGTGTTTTTAATTTAAGATGCTGAACTTCGAGGAAAAAAAAAGTCAGTGTGATTTGAGGCACCTTTTTCATAAACCTTTTAGCCCTTCCTCAAAACAACTTGTAACACTTGAAAAAAGGTGCTTTTTTGCATGTCATCATGACAATCCATTTTCACAATTTGAGAAGGGGAAAAGTGAAAGAAATATCATAATGTCTCACTTGTCATAGCGAAAAAAAAGAAGAAAGGTTGACAGCCACACTATTTTGCTTCCCGTGCCAAAATGGACTAAAACTATTCAGTGATGAGTATCTTTATGAGTTGCCTGTGCACTTCAAATTCTTTAAATTCTGACTGGCTGGCAGAGAATGTTCACCCAAGCTAGCCTCAATTTATCTAAACTTTATTCTTATGCCTACTACTAGTCACTGTCAGAGGAAGGGTATTGGAGCAGACAAACATTTAGATGACTTTGCACTCATTAAACCCAAAGTAAAATGAAACTGGCACCTTCTTTTCTTTCTCCCCTACAAAAAGCACTAAGGAAAGCTAAATCCTCCAGGTTTTGCTTATATTTACATATGCATAGTGAAAGAAATTTAATTAGGTCAGCTGAAGTGTAAAAAGTCTGTTGTCTTTCTTGTTACTGCAGCTTTTTTCAGCAAGCGGTCAAAATACCTCCTAACAAGAAAGCACTTCACATCAGTACTATGTCTGGCTTATTGTCTAAACCAGGACTTCTTGTTGTGCATGCAATTTTTACTGTATTTAGAAGCACATTTTAATGTTCTGACTGGTGCTAGCACTGTTCTGGGAGACGTTCCTAACTTAGCTACCACTTAAGCTCTGCCACCAAATCTCATGACTAGGCCAATCAAGCTTTTTTCTTTCTTTCTTTTTTTATATCATTAAATGTGATACTCATCCCCATTGTCCCAAAGAAGCTTTCCTAGTACTGCTTCAGAGGTGTTCCTCTATCAGCTGCTTCATGAAATAATCAACCTTGATATGAGATTACCTTTATTTGCATTTTAGTGCACTCATCAACTTGATTAAGGAATAGGTATCCAAGTTCTCTATACGACACCTAACTCACTGAAAAAGACTGTATTTGACTGCTGTAATCCAAGAAGATTTAAATACTGTATTCAGAATCAGCCAATGAGCAAATCTTTTTTTCCCCACAGGCTCCTTATATCCATGCTGCATGCAAAACAAGCATTTATATTCTTCAGACTTTGTCACTAAACCAGCCAACCTTGTCTTTCAGAGTTCACACTTCATAGTTCACTATTGAGTTCACACTTAATAATTTAAACCTGACACTTAAGAGAATGTTGTGTTTCCAGATACTGAGACTCTCAGGAAAAGCAGGCAAAAATGCTACTCAGATATTTAGTGCTCTAAAGTTTGCTGCATTTAGTAAATCAGCAAGGAGCAGAGTGTGTAAAGGCTCCTTGCATAGTCATTTTCATTGCCAAACTAATTCCACAAGTAGCTGTCCTTGCATCTCCTGGCTTTAGGAGCTGATATACAACATGGGTGTAAAAACCACCTACTTGCAAAAAAAATTGATATAAAATCTTAATTACAAATGCATGATAGCATTGCATAGCTATTTTGCTTGAAGTATATACTTAGAAGAAAGACACAAGTAAAAGTTGGGCACTGAGGTTATGATTTGCTGAAGGCACAATGTCAGAGAGCAAGCAATGTTTAGAATAAGGAAATTTATCAGTTCACATACTGATGTGTTCAGGATTCAGCATCAGAGTTTATTACCTGTAGAATTTCCAGAAAAGCATTATACACATTATTATATTATCCTGGAGGGATGGTACTACTGGACCTCCATTATCCTTTTTCTCTAAAGCTTTCTCATTATTTTTCTGGCTCTCTTTTTGGTGATATTTCTAAGAATTGTACTACCAACTGCTATTGCTTCTGGCTGCACAGAGGATTTGCACATACCCACTGCCAAGCAGCTGGGAAGCCACTGTAGGAATATTATTTTTTCATGTATTTGTCGGCAAGTAATTCTTAGAAAAGATACCCTCAGTTATGACTCATTCCTTCCTTAATAGGTACACCATTATTACAAATTACAGCTCTCACAATGTGTGAGACCCAGCTAGTGCACTGTAATTACAAATGAAAGCTAATGATTCTTCTAATCTTTGGGTTTTTTGTATGGTATCATCCTATTTAAGATCATAAGAAAAGTAATAACATCATGAATAACAGGCAGAGCTACATCCATCATTTTCAGAGAGGCCTCTTTCCCTCTTCTGTTTTACTGAAGGCAAGAGACAGACAAAATGAAAGAAAAAACTAAGTCTCATTTCATATCTTAAGACAGCCAAGAGCTGCCAAGCCTGTTCCCTGCCCGAGTGGAGGGGTAACACAAGAGAGAGGCTTTGGCTGATACCTTCCCTGCTGAGGAAACAGCAGAGCTGCAGAGAGCTCTGAGCCACAGCCCCATGCAGGCACCAAAGGCTGAGCTGCCCCAGATGCCACAGGTACAACACAAATGACAGTCACTACCCAGCCAAGGGGGACTTACCCCCAGCACGTGAATTTGGTCAGTACTTACGATTTTTAAAACTTTTAAGCCACTGATAAAGCCAGTCCAAAATTACAGTTCCCAAAGCTCAACCCAAACAGCAACCCAAAAGAAAGATTAAAATCCAAGCCTACCTTAAAGGGAAAGACCCTTTCAAATACTCCTTTCCTTCAACTCCTGCCTGATATCATCCCTTGTGTCTAACTCAGGATGAGATGAATCTCACATTCAGGCCCAGCATTGATATCCCAAGAGGAACAAGTGCCAGTGCCTGATGATTTCGCTGTTCTTTAAATGCCTTTTGACAGTACCCAGTATAACCTCCTCCATAATTTCTCCAGGTACTGAGGTTAGACTAAGAGGTCTTTCCTCACACTCTTGTAAATTAGAATATCATTGGCCACCTTCCAGCCAGCAGTAGCCTGCACAAACTCTCATGACCTTTGGTAGATGGTGAAGAAGAGTCCTGCCAGGATGTCCACTAGGTCCTGCAGTGCTCTGGGATGAGCTCCATCAGGCTCCATGGACTTGTGAATATTTAGCTGGTTCCTTACAATTTCAATGTCCACAAATACAAAGTCTTGCACTCAAGGTCCTCTGACTCAGGAGACCTGGCAGCCCAATCCTATCCACATCCCTAGAGACTGAGCCACAACTAGGATTGAATGCCTCCAGTTTTTCTTCATCCTCAGGTGTGTGTGGCTCTTGGTATGACAGATGCCAATCATGCAGGCCTGCCAGCTGCACCAAACTGCCCACTCTCCATACATCTTTTTATACATATCAAAATTATTATGAAGTACAGCATTGTGAAAAGAAAATCTGACAGACATCACACCTTTACTCATGCCATAATCATACACTGTCACAATGCAGGAAATTACTCATAGTCATGTAAAATAGCCCCACTAGGGAGAAATGAAATGGTAATTTCATTTGATCAATTTTTATGTCCTTTGTAAGAGTTACAATTTCAAGATCAATCAAGACTAGATGCATCCAGCAGGATATTTCAGTACATTTTTGATCCATGCTTTTCAAGTTTCCTGTTACTTTCACATTCAAAAGAAACCACCACAGTTCTGCAGACAGTGTGATGTATCTTAAAAGACTTCAACTTTGCTTCATATATCCTTATGCTCACGAGCTGAAACTCTACTAATTAAAAAGTCTTTATTCAACCTGTGTAGCAAATGAGACACCCAAAACCTCTCAAGATTTAGCTCTAATGTAGGACTGGCAAACATTTTCCAGCACTGACTGCCTTCTAAAACCATAGGTTCTTTTCCCTTCTTCCCACTGCCCAGATACAGATTCATGCCCTCATTTCTATGTCAGGGAAATGTGGTGACACAGACCAGCACAAACATGGGGTAGACAGCCTCAATCGGCGTGACAGCTGCGCTGACTGAAAATATTTCATAAATTACAATTATGAGCTCAGCATAAACAAAAAAAGTCAAAGTCATATTGTCTGATTTGCCAGTGGCAATCCATTTTATTTATTGGAATGACTCTCCCCATGCACTACACCAAAATTGAAATGTTCCCATAGGAAATACTTGAAAACATTATTAAAATTGTTAAAATAATGGCAATAGATAATGTGCTCTGGCCCTAATCCCTTCAACCATTTAAATACTCACTTGATTGAAGCTTTTGGGACCAAGGAATTTAAAAAATCTTAAAAAAATTGGTATGAGAAACCTAGACAACATTTCAGAAAATAAAATACTATGGTGACTTATACATGGGAAGATTTCCTGCATTCAGTGTTTATTTAGTATAATAGTATATATGAGTTTACAGTCTCACTTCTCTGACTCATTTAGCTTCTGAGGTCTGACTAATTACCACTAAATCTCTTGGTACTGGTTAAGGAAATCTCTACTAAGTAGAACATTTGATAACACTATCCCCAATAAGCTGCAGCCATTACTGCTCACTCACATTAAGCTACAGCCATTCCCTGGCAGATGTCCTAGTAAAATAGCCATCCCAACTCATTACATTTCCCATTAAAGGAATAAATATTATATTCACTATTGAAATTGGACCAAAATATTGAAAGATTCATAAAAATCCTCCCACCTCATCTGGGAAAGAGGAGATAGACATTATCCTAAGCACTTTACTTATTGCAAGACTTTTGCTAGCAACACATCAGTGTCACAGCTGAATTATGATATTCCAGAAATGCCAGCCTTCATAACTACAAAAGTGACCACAATTTCGATAAACTGGAAGGACACATCAAGGGCTACTTAACATGAAAGGAATATGGCATTAGCCTTCCATTTCTTCTCCACTCCTCCTCTGCCATTAGCTGCCTGTTTGCGTTTCAAGATCAGTTAAAGTGAGGCTAGCAGCTTGTCTTTAACAGTATTTTAGTGGTCTTCAATTCCATTTTACAGTCAGATCTCTAACACATAAGATGTATATAAATCAATTATTTGGGTGGAAAAGCCATGGCAGCTCAGGCAGCAGCCACCCACAGTCTCTAAGTTATTAACTTAGCTCAGGTTCTCAGATACAGCCCTGCAGCTGAACCCTCAGTGGTCCAGTCTCGCTCAGTGTGGTGCTCTCTGTTCCCTCAGCACCAAACAGGATGCAGGAGCAAGCACCTGTAACCAGGAAGGCTGGAACACCTTGGCAGAGCATGCCCTGGTCAAAGCCATGAGAAAACAGTGGCTTTGGACTGTGCTACTGCAACGTTCACAAAGCTTGTTTGCTGAAACAAGTGCCATTGCATTGGGCACTTGGAAACAACAATCAGGTTATAAAAATTTACAAATGACCATGAATTTGCAGTCTGATCTTTCCATTAGGATTAATTGTAAGCAGTGTAATAGTCATAAAGCAGCCCCAGAGCGCAAATCATCTCTGAAATTAATTGTCCCATTTGACTAATAAAATAATGTATATTTCCATTAACAAAACTGAATACAAATAGAATTGATTTTCAGCTTTCTTTGATGTAAACACAGCTTATTATCATGATTAATCCTTCTCCAGGCTTTGTTTTCTGGAAGACGTTTACCTCAAATAAAGCCATATACAAGCAGTATTTTTACTTTTATAGCCTCAAAAATGATGTAGGATCCAAGACCTGATCCAAGAACATATTCATGTTACTAATGTTAAAATCACCTTGGAAGTAGATCCCTGTTAGTGAAGTGGCTGCATCAGCCCTGGGGCTCCGTACTAAAGAGTATCCGTGTGTGGCAAATGGCCTCGGATGCTCCGATCCGTGCCTGACCCGCTCCTCCACGGGGCAGCCCCGGGCACTCCGGGATTCACCATTCCCTTCCGTCTTGGAAACACCATTACCTTCACAGCTCTCACCGAATCTCCCGGGGTACCTGCTAAAAAGGTTTCCCGAGTGGCATCTATTCTGTGATCCCGAATATTCTGTGATCCCGAATATTCTGTGATCGTCTTCTTTCACGGGCAGCTCCGAGCTGGGTGCCCGTGCCCAGCACCGGCCGGGGCTGCCGGGGTCGCTCAGCCGGGCCGGGGCACCTCGGCACGGGGCATTTCAGAGCGGGCAAAGCCTGCACACACCTGGTGTCAAACGCCTCCGAAGAGCACGACAGCCCTAAATTGATTACTAGGCTGAAATACTTCCCTCTGGTGGCAGAGTCTATTTCGGCCTATAGAAATAAGTGCTTTGTAAAAATTCTTCTCTTGGAAAATCCAAAATAGATGTTTAATTAACTGTAGAAACAGCCAATACTGTCCAAAATGCAGTCTGATTGTGGTCTTGATCCTTTTGCATTCAACATAGTAAAGTACACAAGAACACAAAAATCTTAAAAGTACAGAAAACAACATTCAAAATTAGCAGGACCAAAGCCTACATGGAAGCGCTTTCCTAAATCAAATTTTGAATCAAGTAGCACACTATTTAATTAAAGAACTTCATTTGCATTCCCACCTTTCACTGCATTTACAGCACATTGCTTAATTGTATTTTCTAATCATGACAAGAGATGCAAAATCTCACTCACTACTTCTACTCCTTAATTTGCAAAAAACCTTTACAGTTTGCATAAATATTCACTGAAAAATAACTGAAACACTGGAGATGTAGGAATATCCTTTGTGTATTTTCTGAACACACTCTTTTCAAATTAGAATTTTTCCAAATTCCTTTCAGACTCATCGTGAACAGCATAGTGGGAAGTACAGTAGCATAGTTTGGATGAGGAAGAGATAATCCGTATTACAGGTAAGTCTGGGACTACTGATGTAAACTTCACAAGTCTGCATCTGAAGCACCACAGTGCTACAGTGATAAACAGGCTGAATATATATTCTTTACTTTAAACAGTAATTAAAGATATTGCAAACTACTCACTAATTTAGAACAAATTTTGTTTCCAGCAACTTGTCTTAAAATCAGCCAGTGCTTGTTCAGCAGTAATGATGTTCTCCTTTTAGAAACTGCACAGAGCAGCAATTCCATCATTAAACTGAGTCAGGAATGAATTACCTCAATCTTTTTTCCTGCACAACTTTGCTTTGATTGTTACTGTACAGGTGCTATCCTCATTGAAATATGCAGCTTCCTTGTGTTCTGTTAATCTTCTCGCTCTTTCAAGTTTTTTAAGCCAGCCTGGAGAAGCTGTGTGCAAGTGCTGAGCAGATGAGAATCCCTCTGCAGGGAGGATCCACCAAGGATGAGAATCCCTCTGCAGGTAGTTCTCCCCACCAAGGATGACTTCATACTGCTTCAGGCCAGAATGCCCTTTACATTACTTACTTTTACTTTGTGTGTACTCCACCTCTTTATCCCCAGAGGTGACCCGAAGGACTTCACACAATCAAATGTATGGAAATCACGATCCATTTAATCCCTTCTTGAAATTTTTTCAGCTGATGCAGAGGAAAACAAGGGCACAAATACACAAAGGTCTGCTCTTCTAACAAAAAGCACTCCTAAAACGCTGTCTGCTCTTATCTCAGTAGCTGGGTGGGTGGTTTCTCACTCACTGCACTACAAAGAAAATTTGTTTGAATACATCTATTGTGGAGGCTGCCTGCTCTCCACTGGGTTGTCTCTGGGGCACCACCTTTTATTCTTATTAGTGAAGGGTCACCATTGGGAATTATTTCATCTCAGACATTAGTCTTGAAAGCTGTTTGTTTTGAGGGCATTTGGTTTAATATATATAACAATAGCAGTAGATTGTCTTGGAAGGAGAAACACATTCTCATGTAGTTTTATCAAACATGACAAATAAGTATCTCTGAATCCTTTATTTCATTACAATTTCTGATGCAAATAAAGATGGAAATCTAAAATTTATAATCCTTAGGCTTTTCTTCCATCTCATAACCAGAGGAGAGAATTAATTTAAGACCAATTAAGATTATTGTCAATAAGTAGATTTAAACCAACAAAGAAAGGAAATGCATTGTGAAAATGTTGAATGAGAGCATAATTTCCTGAACACTATAAGCAATCAGAATTTAAATATCTTTTCACCCATACTCTTCAAAGTAGCTCACTGAGTATTATTTTGACCTTTGTGTTACAGATGAGGCAATTAAGGCATAGAGAAAAAACCTCAGAAGCATCTTGAAAGTTCTGCTTTGAAATTTTTATCAGGAAAAAAATTGCATTTTTTCCAGTGAAAAGCTGAAATCAAACCCCTTTGCATCATAGAGGTGCAGACAAAATGGCCCAACAAGTAGAATGTAACAGAATGAAAATGGAAATGACTACAGATATCCTAAGAGTTAAACAACCTCCAGCTCAGCCTGTGACTAGAAACCTTGGTAAATGCATAGACCTACATTGACTCTCATTGCTTATATGCATTTAGATTTCTGTGTATACAGCTTCAAGAGCATTCTATAGGTGATTGATAACAATCCTGAAGCTATTATTTGCAACACTATTCAAATCCACAGAGTAACAGACATGCAGTGGTACAGTTCCTATAAAAGCAATTCAACCCTATTCATGCAGTAGAGAACACTTAGGTTTCCTTGCATTTAAGGAATTTTCTGGAATTTAGATTGCAATATTTTCAGGGTTTGCTTTCCTCAATAGATTCCTTTGTAGAATTCTCAAGGTAAACTTATCTGAGCTCCCACAATCCTTTAACCCTACAATATAGTGTTGTCAAGGAACATTGTTTTTCCTCAACAGCTTCACAACCAGCAATGACAGTAAAGATGTCATGTATGCTTTACATAACATAAAGTAGCTTTTCCCCTTTTCATTTCTGAATTTAGTACAGGTCCAGGACATCAGCTTTATTTCAATTCACTTACTCTCACAAACAGAATTGATAGCAAAGCTATTTTTCCATGAGAAAAAACTAAGAGCTTTATATTTCACCTGGACATTTTTCTATCTCCTATGATAATTAGCTCATCTGTCTCAGCTGTGAGAGTTAACTATTTCAATTCACTCTCCTGACTTCATGCTCACCTTGGTGAGCAGCACTGTAGATGGCCATGGCTTGGTTGTAACTATACCTGTAGCAAGTCCTGGTAAAGGGAAGGCAAGGGGAGAAGGGTTGCCACACCAGTGACACCTGCTACAAACTTCTGACTTAAATCCACCACTGTCTTCCTCTCTGATCCTTTCTGACTTGCACTAAGTGCTGTCTGCCAACCCTTCAACCTAAAGAAAACAGGCTTTAGAAAGCAGGGGTCATCACTTGCACTGGAGTGGTGCTTGGAGACCTCCTCAGGCATCAAAGACTGTAAAACTGTTGCTGTATATATAAGAGATAAAAGGAAGGAGATGGAAAACAGATACTCATTTTAAAGCTGGAAAACTGTCCCCATAAGATTACATTGTTTGCTCAAGGTCAGTACTTGAGACTGCTAAGCTGAAAACTTGACTATTTGTGTTCCTAAGCTACCCATTAAGCACTGTAAGAAGCCATTCTTTCACTATTTTTGGAGAACTATTCCTAATATGTATTTGACTTGGCACATGTCAAGTAGAGGAATAACATATGTGAAGTGAATAAATACATCTCCATTATGAAATGCCAGAGATGATGCCTTAGATATTCAGCAAATTTAATAATGACGTGTCAGAATCAGAGTCAGTCAGAAAATTACTCTTTGAAGTTCAAAGTAATAACAACAGGCAAGTTCTGCTCTTCTCCCCAGGCAATTATCCAGGTGTCTTGGGATATCAAGGACCACTAAATAGGAAGACAGCTATTGGAATTACCACAGAGCTGTATTTATGTGACCAGTGATATCTCACAGGCAATAACTTTACCTGTAAATATGTGAAGGGTCCATTTTTCTTTGTATGAAAATGGATGAGCAACAGCATCTCACCACAGCTCTTCAAGTCAAAGTGATTCGGACAACATGAAGTTGCCTCCTTTTAAATGTAGAGCTAAAGTGGAAATTCATTTCATCATATTATTTAAATGCACTCAGGTAATCACTGTCATTGCACCTGAGCATCTCCCACATCCCAACAGGTATACCTGGAGCAAAACAAAGATCACGCACCTCGTATTGTAGAAAGGGTTTGTCGTGGGATGATCTTGTATTCCCCATCGCCTGCTGGAAGGTTTTTTTGTGCCTTCGGACTGCAGCCGGGAGGACTCTTCACGGCGGCTCGCCTGACCTTGCAGCTGGAATGTTTACATACTTTTGCCCGGCTGGAGACTTTTTTTCCCTCTGCTGGTAGCGGAGGAGGAGGGGCTGCTCCCAAATTTTTTTTCTCAGCTGTCGGCTGGAGAGGAACGGAGATCTGCTTCTGCGGCTTCTGCTCCTTTCTGGACGGTTTTCAGCTCGTTTCCTTCATCCGAGACCAGCTCGCCATCTCTGGGACTCGTGGTTGGGACCCCTCAATCCGGCGGGGCCCGGCTGGGCTCGGGCCTTGGGCCTGGGACACGTGAGAGAACTGTGGGGAAACCCATCGGCCTCCACCTCGGGGAAGGGAGGGGGGAGCTCGTTCTGTTGAATAAACAGGGGTTTTTTCACTCTCGTTTGAGAAATTCTTTCTCCCGAACCCGTGAGGGGTGGGTGCTGCCAGGACCTGCTTGCTTGGCTGGCGGGGGAGAGGAGAGAGACTCCCTTCCAGGTTGTTTCCTCCTCGATTTGTGTCTAAACCGGCACAGGGTTAAAGACAACCCAAATATTCTCTCTCTCCCAGGCTGAGCTAGATTTCATTTATTTAATCCTCATTGTTACCCTAATTCTGCCATCTATGAGAAAGTGAGTAGTTCACAAGAGGAAATGATTCAGTTCCTTTTCCACCACCGTAACTTTTCATGGGGTAGGTCGACAGTAACAAGATGCCAAATCCTAAAGAGTTATCAATTACACCAATGCAGATCCAGCTCGAACTTCTGAACTTCATCTGACTATCAGGAAAGCGAGCTCTCATTGAAGAGTCTTCAGCTCACACATTTCTACAAGATTTGTGGAGGGTGGAGCATTGCTTGAATTGCATTGAAAACTGAACCAACATCTAATTACAAAGCACTGTACCAAAACTGTCACATTGTTCTTACACATCATTGAGTTACTTATGGCCTTCTAAAGGGCAAACTCCACACCAAAGCACATTCCTGTGACAGGTGAAATCGCAGGGGACAGAAAATACAATCTAGAGAACAGACGTAACTACAGCTATAGAAAAGCTTTTTGCTTAGCTCAATGTTCAGCTCTTCAGTCAGAATCTAGGGTCTTTAATTGTTTGAAAACATTTAATGAGAATATCTATTGATTTAAACTTGGCTCTAAGTAACTGCTTTCTGCCAAAATAAACATCAAAGCTTCTACAAATTCATTCAAAATGCAAAATTCAGAATTTTATCATCTGTGTCCTGATAGACAATTTATTCACAGAGAATATGCATCACTGACTGGTGATACATAACCAGGGAAGTCCTTGTTATTTAAGTTAGTTATGTCCTATGTTCAATACCAAATACAGATTTTTAAAAAATTATAGTTAGCTAATTAGCAGTTCTGTGAGATTAACTGTTTTTTTCCTTGTTCCTGCTAAAATGAACAGAAATTTGGTTTCAGTAAGAAGAGAAGCAGCATTAAAGAAACACTGAATTGCTGAAAGAGAAACAATCAGAATAATGGGCATAGGCTCTCTTATTAATAGATAAAAACACCAGAGAGAACATGAGACAGAACTTTCAGCCAGAGACTGTAATTACAGAAATACTGCTGGCACATTTAAAGCATAGTAGCTGCCAGAGAGATTGCTTACCAAAGGTCCAAAATACAGAAGAAAATCCATTCCTGGATGCTTTATCTCTCTCTCCTATCATATTACTGTATCTAATCTAGGATTCTTAGGAGGTTAGAGTTTTCAGAGCTGTCTTCTGGGGTGGCTAAATGCAATAAATATCCTTCAGAGTACAACTTGATATTTCTGTCACAGGATTTACTGCAGCTGGCTTTGCAGCCAAGGTATATTTTTCAGACATTTATTTGTTCTCTGCCCATCAACATTAAAAGATTGAGAGCGGTTAAATAGAACAAAGGAAAAACAGCCAGAAAATTCGTATGATTTAATTAAAGAAAGAAATCAAAGGGATTATAGCCAAGATAGGAAGCTTAAATGAAAAATTTACTACCTCTGGAAGTAACTCCCTGTGGAAGGTAATAAAATACCTGGCACTTGGGGTTCCTAGTGAGATGAATCAAATCTTCACCACACAACTCTTCCACAAGCCTCTGAATAAAATCACTACTTCCAACAGCTGCAACTGACACTTGTTTCAGGATGAATAATATTTCTCTAATATTTATCTCATCTTTCTATTGATACATGGGACCTGTCTAGACTGTGTCTGCCAAAATTCTGGCTTCAATTTCCTCCCGATTTTCTAAGTCACCGATTAGAGGAAAACCCTGGATTCATGCTCTCTGAGGTGGAGGCAGGCTGGGCTACTCTTGCTAATCCTCACCCAGGAAGGATTTCTAATTTCATGATATTCAATCATAGTTCTTAATTGGCTTAGATTAAAGGAAAAGGTAAATATTAATGTTACTCAAATTGGGCCATGGAAGCAAATTTAAAAGTTTTTAAAAGGATGATGTTACACACATTAAAAAGTACATTTTTATGAAATTTTTCATTGACATCAAATAGGAACCTGATCAAAATAATTTTTTTTCTTAAGGTTTCACATTTTATTAACTAATGCATGTAAAATGAGATTTACATTCCCATAAGTCAGGGAAGCTTTTGGAAACAACTGAAGAGTTAACATGTTATAAAAAAGTTCTCAAGCAAAGAGAAAAGACAGAACCAAAGCTGTTGACAAGGAACCAAAATAACAAACAGAAATAACTGAGAAAGGTTTTATTTCAGTTATTCCTGCCAAATGCCATTTGCACATAAAATTGAAAGAGAATGCCTGAAAAAAATCCATATTTCCTTGTCAAGTGTTTAACAAATCTTTGGTGAGAATTAAGCTTAGATTGCATTTTTTATATTAGAGAAACTGATTTTTAACCATGTTAACCTTGTTCCTTCTAAAAGTTTTTGCTGCATTATGAAAGGATCTTTCTATGTTCTTCTCCCCTGAGCTCTTGTGCATTTGTTTCTTATTTCTGTTACTCCATTTAAAAAGTTTTTCTAATTCTTATTCCCACGCAAGGGTATACGGTGGACATATCACACCAGCTGTTGGCAAGCCAAGCTTTCAGTAAGCAATAATAAGAAAAACTGTATAGACACTTGGGTGGGAGAACCCAGAATCACCTGAAGTTTCTCTATTAATTATAAGTTCATTTAAAAATGGGAAGGTCACCTATGTGGTACTGGTGCATTGCTTTTCCATGATACCATGCTTCTAAAATAAATGTATGTTTTAAAAAATGCAAATCCTTACACGAGCAGAATAGTTCACACCACTTGCCTTGGACAAACACATAACTAATTACAGTGAAAGTACACAAGCTTTTCCAAAATTCTCTAATTCAAATAAAGTAAATGAAAAAGATCATATTTACCGTAATGAAAACCAAGTCCCAACAGGAAAAAAGATCAGAACATCTCCCATTCCACTCTACACTAATTATCCTTCTTATCCTTCCCTATGCCTCTTAAGTTTTTTTCTTTTTTTCTTTTTTTCTTTTTTTTTT